>JBBKCR010140471.1:0-20894 GCA_037577295.1 Ladigesia roloffi | reverse complement strand
GTATATAAAGTGCAGTTGTAGTCCTGAGGTGTAAGTAGTGACAGTTCAGCTGTTTATGAGGGAGATGGCGAGGGGGATAGAGTGTATACAACACACAGAAGTGTAATATGACACAATGTCTTGACATTGTTTGTTATGTGTGTGTGAGTTTGTTTGTGTGTGTGAGTGTGTTTGGGTGTGTGTGAATGTTCCTACTCACACAATTTTAACCTATCATGATCTCCATCAGATAATTAAAATAAGGTAACTTGACTTAACTTTTCATTTGTTCACATATCCACTGGAACCTTTTTAGACTTAAACATTTAAATAATACTTTTATAGATACTCCCTGAAGTCTAATATCAGACTGAGGTGATTTTATATTTGATGTATTAGTTTATTCAGTTTAGCTAATATGTTTAAACACACATATGTGATGTATACAGATATTAAAACAGATATGTAAGCAAGAACATAAATTTGGGTCATTTATGATTACTGGTGATTTTCTTCATGATGGTCAGACAGGAGATTATCTGCTGATTTTTGTAAAATGTGCATCATGTCAGTAAGTTAAACCAATTACAAGTTATGAAGTCTGGAAATTGCTGGGCACACAGTTTAGAAAATGAGCTCCGAAGGTTAATAAAGGATGTGACGAAGATTATGATGTATGATACATGGATAAAACTGCTCTGGAAATTGCATAATTCACCAAAGTAATAATGGAGAGAAAATTTATTTGATTGATACGGCCTCATAAGTGCATTATAATGACTCCCTCTGTACAAAATCATTATGGTATTTTCCAAGCCAACTTTAGCTCTTACCTTAATATAACTGTACATGTACAAATGGTTTAACAATTGGAGTTTTTAAAAGGAAATAAAAGCAGTGCACAAGACACACTTCACATAGCAGAGTAATTTGTTCTGTAGATTAGCCCTGGTTGTCACGCAAAGTTATTTATCTTTGTCCACCCCACACACAAACACACACATATATATACACACACAGAAATGCAATTTTTCTACTTATCACCTCTGCACATACCTCAGTAACTATTACACACAATCTGATCTGGCCCCTTGCTTTTGCTGTAATGGACCACACATTTATGAAGCATCTCCACTGCTGCAATAACAATTATTTAGCTTTTTAACAGTATCGAATATAAGCAATGTTGTGTACCTACACTTTTTCTTTTAAGGTTTGTTCATGTTATCAAACTTTTGTAGTCATCTTGTGTTTCACTATAATATTACTGCACATCTTATGTCACTTTGCAATAATGTGACAGACGAACAGAGTTTCATGTAACAGACTAACAAAGAAAAAATACACATGTAAATTTTTGTGACAGTACTTCAGATAAAATTTATATCCAAGTCATCCACTCTTTCAGCTTTTTAAACCAAAATGGACCAAACAATTTTCATAAATGTTATAAAAGTTTAATAATTATTAAATCTAAATATTAAAACACATTAGTACAGTTAACCCCCTAAATGTATTATGGCCAATTCTCATTCCTGGGTCTGGTCGCATATTTTTGAACTGGGGATGCATGTCCATGACAACTGATTTGTGGCTGCCATAGACCACAATGTTTATTTACATTTTTCATGTCAGTGAAGGACTCAGTAGTCCATTTTTGCCTGAGGCTCGACGTGGAATACCAGACACACAAGGCTCAGTGTATTGCCTTGGGGATCTTCATGGGCAACTGCTTCTTTTTCTCTCCTGATGTTGTTCAGTGAGCCTATCCAATTAATTTTAGAACGTATTGCTGGGTATTTGGACACTTGTTTGGGAAAAAATCTATTTGTTTGTGTTGTGAGATTATAATGAAAAGACTGACAGCAATTCATACTCAAGCGTGTGTGTAGTTGGTTGGGTTCTTGGCTTGATTAACCCAGAAATATGTGTTACAGTAACCTACAATTTGGTGGAATCTGTTTAGCATTCAAAGGACCAAGTTTATCCTCTAACTGAATGGGGCAATGGAATTTAAAGGCTGCCTACAATAAAAGGAAGGGGCTGCATAACATCATCACAGTCAGCTTATTTGGCAATTTGTCCTAAAACACCTATTCTCTGGGATTGGCCCTTGTGAGCTAGCTTTCACTTCGCAGTGAGCCTTGAGCATCCATGCCCCTGTCAGCGGTTCACACGTTTTCCTTCCTCTGGCCACTTTTGTCTGGTATTAAATGTTGTTTATTGGAAACACTTAACAAGACCTGTTGTTTTTAGATTGACACTGTTGACACCTTAAATCTGGCTCTTGTAAAAGTCACTCAGAACCTCACAGTTGCTTACACATCAACTTTAGGAATAGGAATTTTTATGTTTATTTGCTACCAAATGCATCAGGGCTGTACACGCAGTGTGGCACAACTGGTGAACGCACATGTGGACAGAAGCAGTAGTGAAGGTGAATCATGTGCTTAGTTCCGGGTCCCCCTCAAATACAATACTTATTCTTTTGAACCCCCCCACGTTTGACATAAAATATTAGTTCCCACAGTGCTGTTGAATTCTAAATCTTAAATCTTTCACAAAAGAATCCATTCTACTTAATCGAAAGGAGAATTCACATATCCCTGGAAATCTGCTCTGGGTTTGACTCCACTCCTTAAAAAGACTGAGAATTTGCACGCGTGGCTACCCATGAAACAACATCAACAATTACATAACAATAACTGAGCCATTTATCCAAAATGACATAAAAGTTTGTGTCTGGTCCACTACACTAAACAACCACCACAAGGAAGCCGGTTAGAACAGAGAGTATTACTTATATCAGTCTTTGGAGTACAGAGACAAAAACATCCTGTTTCTAAAGGATATAGGGTACATGAATTCACCCCTATCCAAAATGCAACACTAATGTAATATATGAGCCCTTTAGTGTCATGTCTTTTTGGCAATTATACTGTCTTACTCATTTTACTGAATGTGTGAAACAACCTAATGTGCAGTACAATGTAATGCTATCCACTTCCCATACTCCCTGCGAACTTTCATCTCAAGGGAGTTTTTCTGCCATAAAAGTGACATTTTTGTTCTGGATAATCTGATTCTATGTATTTGGATGAATTGTTCAAAAAGGTAGTCCTCAAAATAGTACTTGTTTTCATTTGTAGCAGTGATGTGTTTGTATATATAATTTGTAAAAACTTTCAAAACCTATTTGGTAAAAACCACAAACAAACATGCGAACAAAAAACCTAAATGTTACATTGTACGACTTTGTTCTATATCTATGGACAAAGACATAGACCAAGAAGTGATAGAACTATACAAAAGATTTAATGAAAACACTAGTTTAATCACAAAATAACCTTCAGTTTTTTGAATAGCACTTACAGCTCTAACTGTTTAACTCTCTATTGTTACTCCTTAATTGCAAATTATGTGAATTGGTATGTTTCTTCACATATTGCACATTGTTACACTCTTGTTTTAAATTTCTATTGCACGTTGTTACACAGTTGAAAAATCATTTGATTTGGTTGCAAGATATCTGGATGAAAGGCATTTGATGATCAGGGCTATTTATTCCCTGAATGCCTTTGAAATCTTAGTGTCAGCAAAGGGGAGCAATTATAACGAGTGCTGACAAACACAAAAGCAAATGTTGAGGATTGCTCCAGCTATTGCAATGAGCTGATCATTTAGCACTAAATGCGAATTTGATGAATTAATCAGGAGTCTGATTGAACGTGATTTGCATCTCCAACTACTGTCATGGAGCACGTCTGATCCTTTCAGGCAGCTACATGAATTTCTTCTCATTTAAAATCTGCATTTTAATCACTGTAATATAGCTCAGGGTGTAATGACTATACATCAGAAACACTTTGAAATATAATTTAAAATGTGACCTACACTATTAAAATGTCTGAGATGATAAACATTGAGACATGCAATAATTGTTTTAATTGCAGGCCAATCAAAAATGGCAATACATTTGTGTACAAAAATTAAAAGTCTAGGAAATAGAGGGTTGGCAGAGGCAATTTTTAAATTTAGCTTTTGTTTTCTAGCAGGTGTCTGAATCTGAGTGAGCTGTTAGATTATGGAAACCACAGCTGCAGTAACACTGTTAAGAGTGTATTGCCAGTGTATTGTGTAAATGCCTTTAACAGCTAGCACTGTGTCCAGATGGCTATGATATGCAACCAATGACTTATTACGCTAATTTATCCCCCAGTTGTGGGGTTTTATTAATGTTCAAAATTGTAGCTGTTAGCCATAACAAAGGAAAATTTTCATTTCTGTGACGCAGGCATGGGCATCATCGCCATTCAATCAGATTTCATAGTTATTCGTTTGGACCTCCCCACATTTAACATAAATAATTAGTTCCCCTAGCGCTGATGAATCTTGAATCTTTTGCAAAAGAAAATTTGATTGGACAATACACACACTGCTGGAATTCCAAGCAGCCTTTCTATACACTGTAAATTCAGTTTGTGATTTATTACAGAAATATGATGTTCTGTGGTTTCCTGTGGAAACACACTGCATTAAAGAACTGCAGGATCCAGCATCATGGCTCCACTGTGTTTTAAGCTTCAATTTGCTAGCATTAGGCAAAGAAGCCATTTCTAAACCTGCTTGTTATTCTTCTCATATTAGAATAATTAGAATACAATATTGTACAGTTTAGGTATATTTCAAAATAAAATGCTTTCAGAGGACGTAACCTCCTAAACACTAGTAAGCAAATTAAGTTTGTATTGTCCTGCAGTCATTTGAGTAAAATGTCTTCTATTCCTGCAGATGTGCAAGAATCAGTGCACATCCAATAAGAGTAGAAACTGAAATAAAATAAATTGGCCTCTTATAGTAATGCATGAACACAACACAGTAAAGCACATAGGTTGAACATTTTGAAATTATTTCTCGCACCATTGTATGCAGGGATGGCTCAAGGATACCTCAGATGACACTGGTAGTGTTGGGATTCACACTCACAACCTTGCTGGGGCAACTAATTAACTACTAAGCCAGAATGAATGGCAAATAAAAAAGAAATGGCAAAGGCAAAAAGAGTATGTGTGTGATGTCAAAAAAGACAAACGTTCACTATAAGCCTCTCACCCATGATTTAATGCAGCAGTCTCCAGAGGGCCTGAAGGTGTGATCAGTGCTCATTTGTAGAGCAACTCTGTATAGATTTTCTTTGTGCCATCTGCCATTGCTCAGACATATGAAAAGCCACAGCAGAGCAAGGAAAAAAGCACTTTTACTTGTAAATGATCAAATCTGGTATTTTGTTATCCTAAGAAAGACAACATTTTGAACTTATGAGAAAAAATAAGTAGAACCCAGGCATTTAAATCAATGTTCTGAATCTAGTACTTGGATGCTGTGGACACCAAGAGCAGAAAAGCAATTAGGTCAATTTAAAATTAATTCTAGACTCAGTAGAGATTTCAAAGTCATTTGTACTGAATTCCCTCTTTAAGAAATAGCGTCGCAGCAACACTGAAGGGATTTAATGAGAAAATCAGCACAGTGCGCTATTGAAAATATTTGTGTCTCTTTTCTCATGCCAAGACAATATCACACATATCTATTATGCATTGCAATTGCTGCAATTTCAATTAAAGGTAATTCTTCATCTAATGTGCAACATAAATCATGAAGCATAAGTAAGTACCACTTTTTCACCAGAGAAAAGCGGCATATTTATGCAGTAGAGACCATCTATTTAGAATTTAAATTCAGCCACATTTTTGGTTTAATTGCACCTTCTGTTTTGAGTGCTGCACTGCATACTTATTTTCCCTTTGAACGAAGGCGAGGGCATGTGCCTCAACATGCACACCCACTCATACGCAGTTAAATAGTCTGTTTGTTTTACCACATCAAAAAAGTTTGGTGCAGCCAATTTGATGTCTTTCCACCTTTTGTAATCGAAATCTTTATTGGGACTGCATTGCTGACTTGAATATGGATGAATTTATGTAGAAAAATAATCCAATGTTATGCATTTCAGGAATTACTCAAAGGAATATTCACATGTAAAATAATCTGAATATGAGCATCCAATTGACTTTAATAACTGATTTCTAAACCAGGTACCCTAATCAATGGCAAAGTTAGCAGTAAAGGATTATTAATATTAATAAATCCATGACTTCTCCCAAAGCATAGGTCTTGTGAATCTACTATTCTTACACCCCACTAAAATAAGGGTTCTTTCAAATGTGAGCAAGGATAAATAATTCATTTGATTTTGAGAAGAAATAAAAAAAACAAAAGCTAAATTGTCAATATATATATATATTGTCCCTAAATTTTATTTAATTACATTAATTTCTCATCATAAAGGTCTATTCAATGGTGGGTCCCCATGAGTTAGTATTGCTACAGTTTTTTGTTGGTATTTTCTTGTAAAAATATTAGTAATGACTTAGAGATGGCTGTATAACCGCTTTTAGAACTGCGACATTTCAATGATTTCAATTGCATCTCATTAAGAATATATTTTGATTTTCCTCTTGTAGAAACCTTCTACTCTGTTGTAAAGTCATGAAAGATTGTTTTAAGCGATTATTTAAGTCATACTTAACAGAAATATACTCTTTTTCTTTCATCATTTTGCATCTTTTTGAGGGTTAATTTGTCAAAGCACACTTTTGAATGACTAGTTTAAATTCGCTGTGCCATTACAGGTCCCATACTATGTGGACTTTAGAGAAAATGCAGATTTTCAAATAATAAGAGTCAGTGTAGGAACCAATAATGTTTAGAGATGTACCAATAACTTTATTTTTTTAATGCTGCTATAGGTGCTTTTACATGATTGCAGCATTTCTGACAGGTTTGTGTAAGATTTATAAGCCTTGTGCAAAATGTTAAATTGTTTGGTGACTTATATTGTCCAGGGCATTTCTGGACCTTTAGGCTTTTCGGCAGTATCAGCTATTCACAGCTATAGATTCACCTTTTTATGGCCATGTCATCCAACAGCACTGTTGCTGTCATCCACATCAACACTGCTGAGACTGATTCACATGAATTCACACTATGCACCATGGCATGTCAGTGATTCTGTTTTGTTTAGAAGAATCCACATCATATCTGGTCAAAGGCAGTCCTTTAAGTAATGGATCAGTTAGGAACAATTTCGAGGGCACCTGATAATCTGTGCTTGTTAGATAGGCTACTGTCTGTAACAATTATAGTGGACTTAAAATGTAGCTGGGTACTAAAATGAGCAAATGTATAGGGCAGAAAGTTATTTGTAAGTTCCTACCTTGACTACTGCAATGAACTTTCAACCTTTCTGCTAAGCTCACAAAATTATAGTACGTTTAAAACTCCGGAGCTAAATGCTCAGTCCTTTATTATACATATTCCTTGTAAAATTCACTTTTCCATTTCTAATTAAAGTTACTGCCTAAAACCCTTCAAACCCCACAATGCATTTGCCCCTCCATACTCTGCAATCTTTCAACTGATTTGCTTAGTGTACCTCAATTTAGATTGTCCTCAGTTGGTCTCAGGGCTTTTAGTGTTCAACTCCACAGTTTAGGAACTTCTTCCTTCAGAGTCTCTGTAATCGTACCACAATTAAAATTTCAATTCATGGTCATCTAAAAATAAAGCAAAACTCTAAAAATAATTAACTTGCTCAGCACTCTATTCCACCATCCAAGCCTTTGTCTGGTGCCTTGCAAAAGTATTCACCCTCCTTGGTATTTTTAATGTTTTGTTGCCTCACAACCTGGAATTCAAATAGATTTTTTGAGAGTTAGCACCATATGATTTACAGAACTTGCCTACAATTGTAAAGCAAACAACAAATATGATGAAATAACTTTTTACCCCCTAAAGTCAGTACTTTGTTGAGCAAACTTTTGCAGCAGTTCCAGCTGCAAGCAGTATGCTTCAGGTCATTGTCCTCCTGGAGGGAGAACCTCCGCCCCAGTCTCAAATCACAGACAGACATACATATTTTGCTCAAGGACATCCCTGTATTTAGCATGATCCATCTTTCTCTCGACCAGTTTCCCAGTCCCTGCTGCTGAAAAAATCCCCACAGCATGATGCCATGATTCACAGTGAAAATGGTATTCTTGGGGTGATGGGATGTGTTGGGTGTGCACCAGATATAGCATTTTCCTTGGTGGCATGAAAGGATCAATTTTAGTCTCATCTGAGCAGAGCACCTTCCTCCACACACTTGGGGAGACATCCATATGTCTTTCGGCAATCTCAAAACGTACCTGCTTATTCTTAACACTAAGTAATGGCTTTTTGCTGGCCACTCTAGGGAGTGTATGGCTTATTGTGTTTGCTGTGGAACTCTGCATCTCCTCTGGAGCTCTGTGCTTCCTCTGATTAGTGCGCACCTTGCCCAGTCTGTGAGTTTTGGAGGGTGGTTCTCTCTTGGCAGGTTTGTTGTGGAGCCATGTCCTTTCCATTTGAAGATGATGGATTTGATGATGCTCCAGGAAATCATAAAAAATGTGGATATTTCATTATAACGCAAATTTCTCAACAACTTTGTCCCTGACATGTTTGGTGTACTGCTTGGTTTTCATTGTGTGATGCCTCTTCTTAGTGGTGTTGCAGACTCTGGGGCCTTTCAGAAAAATTGTGTTTATATTGACATATATTGATATGATTTAATTCCAGTAATTATGTGACTTTTGGGAGTAATTGGTTGTGCCAGAATGTTTTAGGGTCTTCATAGCAAAGGGTGTGAATACATATGCACATGCCAATTTTTCAGTTTTGAATTTTGTATTTTTTGTATCTTTATTATTATATATATATATTTTTCACATTTCACTTCACCAGCTTAGACTAAGGATCGATCAAATAAAATATGATTTAAAAAACATTGAAATTGCAGGTTGTAATTTATCAAAAAATTAAAAAGCCAAGGGGAGTGAATACTTTTCAAGGCACTGTATGTGCTGTGTAAATGGGTTCTTTTTGTTTTGCATCTGCTTGGTTCTGCACTGTTATCTGTCGCTAGTCTATTATTCTTTCTCTGTTTAATTTCCATTTGACTGTAATGTTTTATTGGTCTTCTAATTTCTTCCACCACTGGTTTTTATGGTATTTTTGCAATATGACCTTGGCTTTAAGAAAGGAACACATAAACAAAAACAGTTTTTACAATGTTGCGTGTTCTAATAAAGGGCAGATATCGTTAATTTTGTACTAAAAGGTGCTCTTGTGAGTTGAACACTTGCTGTGAAATCTCATTTGATCATATTCTAAGAGTATTCTCTGTTAAGATTCATCTTACTGGCTGTTTCCATGAGTCTAATCTCCCCTCCACAACATTACTGGCCTCCTCATTAAGCATGACCCCTTTGTTTATTTTTTTGAACTGTGTAGCAGTGATATATACAGTATTCATTATTATCTTTTTCACCATACCTTGGTGGAAAAAATCAAAATGTGTTAAATATTATTGAGCTGTGTCAGTATGGTGCCATACAGCACATGTCTTCTGTCAACTGAACCAATCATGCTGTCACAGCATCAGTGCTCTTCTCTCAGTGATTGACACATTTGGCACAGCGCCAGTGTACCATCGTGAGTGATATGTCACTCTACACAGCTTAACGTTCTCACACTTTTAGAACTTTTGGTAACTTTTTTTTATATAGTGCTCAATGCCAAATTTATTTTTAAACTGAAAAGCCACAACAGCAAAACCACTGACCAGTGAAGTGAATAACAGAGGTCATAGTGTTTCAAATGCACATATAAAAAGGTGAAATATATCAAGCAGTGAATTCCTAGAAGCAGGAAATATAGCTCAGCATAAAGACTTGAGCAACTCTGACAAAGGCCAAATCGTGATAGCTACATGTCTGCATGAAAGCATCTTCAAAATGTCAGGACTTGTGAGTTTTTTCTGGTCTACAGTGGTTCGTATCAACCGCAAGTTGTCCAAAAAAGATCTGTAAGATAACATTAATATTAAGGATTACTAAACTTTCATATATTCCTAAATCTGAATATTTTCAAATATTACAATCGGCACAAATTCGGTTTTGCACGTATAGACTATCAAATGAGTTCAGATGTATTTTTTTTATATTTTATAGTAAATTATTTTTAAACTGGAAATTCAGGATATTTCATTGTGTTCACTTGACAGTTTGGAATATATGCAGGACCATGATATAGAAAAATAATGTTAAAGTCTGCTTTCATATTTCCATAGGCAAAATTATTGTATTATACATTAACTAGTATATAAACCCATTCTTAGCATTGCAAATTTAGATACTTTTTAGAAATTGCATTGCCAGGATATTCTCCATATGTCCTTGGTGTTTTCATCTTGCATTAAAGCAATTGCACATAATATTCCCTTCTTCTCTTGAAAACAATATACCACACTGTGTTTTCATAAAATCCCTTAAAGCATAACTATTATTTCATATATATATATATTGACTGACAAGTTGGCTCTCCTCTCAATAATTTATAAATTCCTAAACGGGATCACCAGCAGACCACACTTTAGCCTGCTGTATGGTGAAGTCCTCAATTACAGGTACATTTTTATTGTAACATTTCCTGTGCCATGCATGTTTAACTTTACTCTGTGGATAGTTGTTTTTCATTATAAATGAAATTTATATTTCTGCTGACTGTTTGTATAGTAATAGACCTGCCAGAAAGTGGTCGAATCAATGGGGTAGACCCTAAAGCCTCCTCTAATGCTGTCAAGTATATGATTGACAAGGGTTGTATAAAAAGTGAATGAAAATTGAATATTTTATTCCACATACTTAACATACGTATTACGTAATGAGAAGACGATGCCTGTACCTCTTAGATGCCGTCTCTTAGTATACATATAATCAACAATACCAGAAATATCTGAATTTTTAATGCAACTATAGAATGAACATTAACCCAATGATCCAATAACAGGAGACATTTCAGACAACCTACATTGTCTTTAGTACTTTATCATTTCCTGAATCTTTTCCTGACTTTTCCATGAACCGTCTTCTCCCAGAGTTTACATATTTGGAAAAATAGTAGTAGTAGTCAGTTAGTGGCTTTTTACAATAGTCTTTCAGCCTTTTAAAGCATAACATGCAACAGTATAAGTTATAAATGGATTCTTGGCAAATAGCTGGTTCCAGAAGATTCTGAAGTACTGCTCTAATGTGATGTTTGTGTGCATGAAGATATGTGAATATATCAGCATATCATCTATGTAAATCATCAAAGTTTCAACGATTATATCAATTACTTAACAAATGCCTGAAAGACAGTGGAGGTGTAAAGGCTCGTACTGCTCATAGCAGAATTGTATTAAGTGTTGTGAAGATTTGTCTTCCTCAGATTTTTTTCAATGGTGGAGGGGATGAGAGGCAATCGAAAACAGATCTTGATGGTTGTGTTATTAAGAGTCGCAATGCTTCTGTGATATAACCATCATGAGCCTTCTGTTCAGGTAAGTAGAAGGGATAAACACAAGACAAGGCTTCTCCAAGATCTGAATATTCTGGCAGTATTTCTATGTTTTGACCAGGAATTTTAATACATTGACTGAGACATCTGTACACCACTTGTGAATGTCTCCTGTTGCCCAGATTATATGAATGCTGTGAAATAACAGCCATGGGTCACCTAAGATGAGTGGGGTCTTGGGATAGTTTGTAACTAATAACTAATATGTGTTCTTCGAGAAGGATTCCAAACTGCATCTAAACTAGTGGAATTATTTTTTCTATCTAGCTTCACCAATAACTGAGTGATGGTGCAAATTGTTAATGAATATTTTCTGCTGGGGATCCATAAAGTTTTCATGAGTGTCTATGAAATAAAAAGTGTCTTTGTTAAAAAGGAGACAGTTCAGTTCAGGAGTGTGTTGGTGTGAAAATTACTGTTTGATGATACAGCTCGGATTCATGAGTCTGATGTCCTGGGGAAAGAAACTGTTTCTCATCCTGACAGTTTGGTCCAAATGCTACAGAAACATTTCTCAGACTGAAGGAGGAAGAAGAGGATGTTGGAGGAGTGTTTGGACTACCTACACTACTGGTGACTTTGTGGCGAATGCAGTGTATGGTGTCAATGTCTGTGATAGAACACAGTGTGAAATCATCCGATATCTAGGATTTGGGTCAAATGTATTATTGTTGCACAATTCAGAATTCTACTTAAAATATACTGTACACACATGTGGTATGATAAATCATTACAAAGTAGAAGTAGTAAGCAAACAACAGCCTTTCAAAACAGTAAAAAAATGAAAACACAGGTTTTTACGGTGATTTATAATGGGGTATGAAGGTAAGGGTTGAGGGGGTTAAAGATAGAAATAAAAAACTATCGTCAAACACGGGCAGGGTATGCAGTGCGACCCAGTGTAACCCCTACAGTCTTAGTGCCTCTACTGAAATACAGATGGATTGCCTTGTTATTTAGGATGGCTTGTTGAGTGCACAGATAGCATTGAGCAGAGGTGGCATTTTGGACAACACACAGACAGCAGTTAGCATCAGGCCACGGTGGTGCTTGATAAGGTGTGATGAAGGAGCAGAGAGAGAGAGCATGTAAACATCAACCCGAGGAATTTGCTTCCTCGTGTACTACAGAAAGTTGACAAGCTGCAGACGTTAATCTCTGGGAACACGCACTCAAGCTGTCAGGCTTAAGCAGGATAAGATGCAGAGAAACCGAATTTGCCCATGAGCTACATGACAGCCAACAATCTTTGATGAATGCAGCATTCCTTCCAAGCGCGAATGTTTTTCTCCTTCTAAGATTTTACTTCTGCTTGCTCATTTGCAATTAAAGATATTTGTTAAAACATTATCCACCATTTCAAACTTCTCCCTCACTTCCCAAACTCCTTAAAGTGATCGTCTATTCAGAAATACATTTTACACAGTTTCTCCTTTACCCCAATATATAGTTAATTAGACAAAACATTTCCATTTCTAAAACACTTGCTGTAAGAGATCATTTAAAGTAGCTGTTCTCAAAGAAACCCTTTATTCAGTTTTTTGGGTGGAGGAATAGACTGTCATACTTACAAATCATATGAGGACGTCTGGTCATGACTGGTTTCACAATTGCCTCATTTGGTATGGACCAGGATTTTGTTTGATATTTCAAAAGAAAATAAAGGAAGTAGACTATATAGTAAAAGAAAGGGAAGATAAGCAAATATAAGATAAGCTGCTGTGGCAAATGAGAGAGGGAAATTAAGGGGACCTGTTATGCACAATTCACTTTTTTTGCAAAACAAATTATAATAGGTCTATGGGCTTCAAAAATCTTCATGAAGTTATTTCAACAAAATCAATCTGACATATAGAGATATCACCAGGTTTATTCTTCACAGCTCGGCTTATGTCCAAATCATGCAGTTTCAGGGCTCTGTACATTACATGCAGATAAACTGTTGCTGGCCATGCCCACCCGACATATACCCCCCTCACCCCACCGATGCCCTTCCCCCTCCAACGCCATCCATACTTATAAAAATAGTGGACTGGCAGGTCTTCAACTACTCTAGTGTGTGGGGTCTTGACAGATGTAGGGTGGTTATATGTAAATTGGCTAATTTGGATGTAACAATGGACCCTCCGTCTAAATGGCTCCTTTTTGAAAGAGCATGTAACTCTGAAGAATAAAACTGGTGATATCTCTTTATGTGAGTGTGATTTAGTGCAAAGAACTTCATGAGCACATTTTGTAAAGCCCATAGATCTATTATAACTGAAGTGAGTTTTGCATTATAGGTTCTCTTTAAGTATTTAATTGTATTTTGATATGACAAATTAACCACAAGACAACTAGAAAATAATAGGATATGAGAGGATGGAAGAGCTAT
Source organism: Ladigesia roloffi (assembly GCA_037577295.1). Lineage (NCBI taxonomy): Eukaryota > Metazoa > Chordata > Actinopteri > Characiformes > Alestidae > Ladigesia > Ladigesia roloffi. The sequence goes on along the minus strand of JBBKCR010140471.1, from coordinate 7,060 downwards.
AACTGAATGTTAAACCGGCTGCAGTGGTTTTGAAGGTGTACAGTACCATCAAAAACATTGACATTAAAAATGAGAAGAATTGATATTTTTTCCTGCCAAAAATGTGCTGAAGTCAAATGCATGTCTATCTACAAACCAAAGAATGTCAAGTAGAGTTTAGATGGGGCCCAAAAAATGAGACCCGACCCAACTGAGCCCATGCACCTTGTGCCCTAGCCCCGTGGGCCATGCCAGGCTCAGGCCGTGTCGGGTTCGGGCAGATAATCTTAACTCTAATGTCAAGTACAGGGAGTACAGCCATGCAGGTGATCATAACAGGTCCTAAGCCACAAGTGAAGTTTCTTTGTCTGATCTTTGGATGACCAGCACCTCCTTCTCTTTCAGTTTTCATCTTTTTTTGGGTGACACTTAATCAGCCAAACCCTAAAGCATGTGTAAATATATCCAGGTAATGTAGATGTCAAATGTGTATAGAGCAGAACTTTATTCAGTTCATATATCTACATTTTGAGCCATTAAGTACTTTGGCAATCTTCTAGATGTTAATTCATTGTCAGTTTCTGACCACAGAGATGCTTTTGGCTGGATTTTTTTGGGATGGTGGTCTCTCTCACCCATACAGTGACACTGGCCAATGATAAATTGGGTAATAGGCTAATTTTAAATTGTGCATGGCAAAAATGAGCTATAGTGTGTAACTACACACATATAATCACTCCCCCCCATGCACACACACACAACTTCCATCCATTCATCTTCTACCCCTTTGTCCCACACTTGGTGTGGGGGTTTTGTGATGGGGAGTGCGGCTGGAGCCTATCCTAATTACAATGGGTGAAGTTACACTCTGGACAGTTTCCAACACATTGCAGGGCCACATACAGACACAGACAACCATTTACACTCACATTCATACTTTGGGGCATTTTTTTGATGGAAGGAAGAATCTAGAGCCCCCAGAGGAAAACCACACAGTCATTGGGAGAACACAGGGAGAACCCTCTGAATGTGCGGTATCAGCGCTAACCTCTGCCCCACTGTGCCACCGTGGCGACATCTTATGAGATTAAATTAGAAATTGAAGGAAAAACATGTTGAATCTTGATACATCCAGAGAGGTGTTATGCATAATACAAATAAACAGATATGCTCTGTGGCATGAATGCATTACTGAGGAGTTAACCTTGACTTTGGAGTGCATGAAGAAAATATCTAAGCAATCTGAATTTCTGGAGGCTTCTATTGCATAACCCCCTTAATATAAAAATAAATGTATGTTTTATGGGAGTAAAACCTCAGCCAGCAATCTTGTGAGATATGGAGAAAGAAGATACAGTCATATGAGTCATTCTTTTTCATATTTTCAATAAGTGGGCAGGTGTAGCGTACACTGAGAGAGTTGTATGCCCAAAGGCTTGAAATTTACTGTGAGGTTGTGATTTTGTTATGGTGTGGTGGGCAGTAAACAGTCTCTTCTCTGAAAACAATTTCAAAATTATTCCTAGTGATTGGTTTTATTCTCTTTTATAACATACCCTGTTGGGAGTTGTCTTTAAGAAGATATCCCCAAACCTGGTGAGACTGAAAATTTGGTAAATAATATACTTCTGTAGTATTTACAGTAGATCTCAACCCATTTGAACAATAATGGGAAATCTGAACTGACATGTTATAGAGTACTCTCCATCAGTCCTCAAAAAAGTGAGAGAATATATTTAAGAACAATTGTGACCTTGCCAATTTTGAAATAAAACTTCCCTAATATCAAACAAAATTAATTCTTGCTTGTGAGAATTTCAATTTTACTGCTAGGGGCACAAAAAAAAGGCTGGCAAATGTGGGGAAGCCCCGCCCACACGAGAGATTTGTGCTGGCACTGAAACTGAATCCTCACGCAGCGAATCAGTAAAAGGGGGAAGCGTGACTGAAAAGCCAGCAGTGAAACTGGAAAACTGGCAATGAAATTGAAAGTCCCACAGGCAAGAATGAATTTTGAATGAATTTTGTTTGATATTAGGAAAGTTTTGTTTCAAAATTTGGCACACATCTGATTCAATACATCTGCCCTGCCTACAATGGTCCTTGTCACTGGATTTGCTTTTTGTTTTTGCAGAAGGCTAATCTCTGTTTCAGTCAACACTGCTTTCCTTTCATTTCCTTTAATGTATGGGTTCAGTTTAACCTGTCTCCTCATTGGTTCAGTTGTATATGTTCCTTGATCCTTTTTTCTTTTGTTCGGATTAGTCACAACCTTCACCTGCTCTCTATTTTTTACTCTGCTACATTTGTACTCTGGTTTGAATGAGAGTTGTTACATTTTAGAAGGTGACTATTTTCTTTTACAGTTTTGCAAGCCATGCTTGCGATTATTTGTGTGTTTTGCATCTATGTTTTTGGATTGATTTGTTTTTTGACCAAACCACATGGGTTATCTTTCTGTCCATTGAATTCTGCCCATTGTTCCCAATGTCCAAGTTTCAGATGCAGACATGAAAATAAAGGTGTTCCAGGTCTCCAGAAGTTTCAGAGACATGCAGAATGTATGTTAAAGTTGTGATCCAACACCTCACAAATGTTTTTATCACTTAACAAAATGTATGTAAAATATGAATTAAATGTATTCCTACAAACTGTTGAGTTATGTAGTATTGTATGGTAATTGTTTGGATCATTTAATGAAAAGATCAGTGTAGGTTATTCAAAATAGGCTTTTGGGGTTAAATGGTGTTAAACACATGCAAGAAAAAGCCTGGGGCATGATAAAAGTCCACTCGTCCTGTTTGTAGTCTGTTTTCTGTGATAAATTATGTTTGAAGCTCACTCACTGCGCAGCATGAATTATTCAAGATAAACGTTCTAAAATTGAATAATTTATTCTTAACATAGCATTTCTTTCAAATTACAATTTTTAAATAAGCAAATGCCAACATTTTGTTTGGTGGGACAAGTAAAGGTTGACTGATTAGTTTTACTTTTAACAAATTTATTCGCTTCATTTGGATTATTGTTTAGTGCACTCAAGATAAGAGCATTCAAGGTATTGTGTCTTCTTTGAAGATTCATCATCAACATTTCATCAGTTTTGTAGTTTCTTCAGCTGGGGAAGAAATTTCAAGTTCCAAAAAGTAAGTGGCCTCTTCTCTTAGATTCATATCTCACTTTTAAAATAAGAATATATTATATGAAGTGATTTCTTAGATCAGTATTTCCTAGCGTGCCTGATCAGAGACAGGTTTGCACCAGCTCTCACTGTGGTACAGAATAACTGATGAGCTTCCTGATACATTTACATTTAGATGGAATAAACTAATAAGCAAATGCCAAAGGGAATCATAAATCATTTTTAAAGCTTCTGTGGCTTCAGATGGAGTCTGGTGCAGCTATATAAAGACAGAGGAGGTTTCTTTTTGTTCTGCATGTCCACTAAAGTAATCATCATCTAAACAGATTCAGTGATATTCATCAGCGTAATTGAAAATTTACGGGAAGAACACTGAAAACAAACAGCATATTTAGTGGGACTTGGTCTGTCTGGACCAATTTTGCCTCTTTTCATTTCCCATGTGATTACCACTGTAGAAAGTGATTTGTGGCTAAATGTCAGGCTAATCCACAGCTGATTTAATGATTTCATCAAAGCCTAAAAGAATGGAATCAATATGAAGGTAATTTAGTGAGATATATGAAACCATCGATTATCATGGTTTTCAAAGTACTTTGAGGCCTGGCATTCAATCATAATGATGACATATACAATTACTTTAATAAATGGCTCGGTTCACTTGATTGATCTCTGGGAATCACTAGATGTAACTGATGGCAATTATACATATAGCCATACAGCTTGAGGTCTACCAGGCAGAGTGTGTATTTGTGTGTATGTGTGTGTGTGTGTAAATTCTGTAAATGTATGTGCGCATGTGTGTATGAGTAAGTGTGTATGTGTGTGTGGGTCTGCATTAGAATCGGTACTTAGCTCTACAGATAACACACTGTGAAAAAATATATATTCTTATATCATTTTTTATTATGTGCTAAATTATCTTTAAACTAAATTACCTTAAAAAGCAAAAGGAGACAAACCAGTGATACTATTTTCATATAAAGAAACAGAAGTTTATGGAAATGCCCTACAAAGACAGGAATATGAACTTAATCTTATATAGGTTTAGCCCAACACCTGAGGATCTAAAATAAATAAAGGTTTGCTGTATGCTGTATTACTCTCCTTCCTATCGGAACAAAACACAGACCAAAATTTCCAGTTGACAAAAAACATTTCATTATGGCATAGGAAGAGAGGGAGAGGGAGAGAGAGGGGGGGTAGAGAGTGTGTGAGAAGGAGAGAGAGAGAGAGAGAGAGAGAGAGAGAGAGAGAAAGAGAGAGAGTGATAGGGCAAGAGAGAGAGAGGGAGAGAGAGAGAGAGGGAAAGAGAGAGAGGGAGTGAGAGAGATAGGGCGAGAGAGGAATTGTGAGAGAGGGAGAGAGAGAGGGAGACAGAGAGAGAGAGAAGGAGAGGGGGGTAGAGAGAGCCCTTACATCTCCTCATTTTAGTTAATTTATATTGCAAATAATTTCACAATGGACATTGGATTGGATTTTCCTTTTTTTTCCATCCTTTGAATGTTCCCTCCATATTTCTGATTCATATCATTGCAAGGCTTAGCTAAGAGCAAATTTAAATAATTAATAAATAAGCTGACACTGTTACAGGAGTATCCATTTTTCATACATGCCAGAATACTAATTTAGAGTTTGCACAAGCTTTATTGATTTTCAGAACTGGTCCCTCTGGTTAGTAGGATATTGTGTGCTGGATATTTTATGAGCCCAAAACGAACGCACCACATAGTAAGGCGTTCAGCAGTGAGTAGGCAAAAGTTAAGTATTACTTTTAATGTTTTTCATTATTGCAAGTTTGCCATAAAGAGAAGCTAATGTTGCACCCCTGGGACAGTCCGTCTACTCATCCTCATTTTCAGATTTTGCTATATTTAACCACGCTGCAACTTTTGGAAACTATTTAAAACAGAGATCCCATGAAGGATAAACACGTCTTGTGAAGAAGCAAGGCTGCTGCTAATGGGAAGAAAGGTGACAGTTCTAGAGACCCACAGCTGGATGTATAAATTAATTTAAAGTATGCTACTGATCATGGAGGCTTGGAGAACAGCAGAGTTTGCTGATTTTTAAACCAATTAGCTGCCAATTAACTGCTGTGTGTGTGAGTGTGGACAAGTTCGGTTACATAGTAAAGGGGATTAACTGGAGCATAATTTCATTGGTGAAATAGAAACTTTTAAGCCAGTAAGGTCCATCTCATTCCTTTTCTTTGTCTTTGCTCATTGCACTGAACAAAATACTGGAGATTACCGAGGGAATATCAGAGCAAGGTGTTTGGTGGATTTAAATCAGTGCCAAGTGAATGCAGGTTTTTCTTTACATATTGCCACAATAGCCAATGCTGCTTTCATGTTATCAATTCCACTGCCTTACTACAGAATTCATTACACACCCTGGACTTGTTCTGTCTTTGCTACAACATTTACGGCTCATTCTATGCAAAGCTCCTTGTATACATTTCATGGAATAGAGGCATTCTTTAAATCTTATGAGTTCTAAAAGTTGGGAACATAATTAGAAAAGGAAGGAAGAAGACTAATCTTCACCAAAGCCAAAAAAAGAAACAAGTGATGTAAATTTACTTTTCCGTCAAATCCCTGGATGTCAGTGTGCTGCTCATAGATATTTCTGTCTTTTGCAAATGACCTTTTTTGCATCCAAATATTACTTTCAAATATATGAGTGAGTGTCTAAGGTCTGACTGAATGGGACACATTTCTTTAAAGAGACATCAAAGGAAATCCAATTTCTGTGTGGCAGAGGATAATAGTGTCTATTCAAAAGGCTCTTTTGAAAACTGAAATGGACAAATAGGCCGAGATGAAAACTCCTCTCCCTCACTTCTCATCATTCTATCACTCTTTTTCTTTCAACCCATTCTTGGCTTTCTGCTCCAGTGTCCTTCAGTGAATAAGACAAATCTCCTTATTCATCACATAAATATCAATAGTTCACATTTCATTAGAAGACTTGTATTTCAATTATGCTTTCTCATGGACTATATATAAACATAATTATTTATACTTAATTCTTGTTTGAGCTATACAACTCTTGCAACACCAATAAACTCATTATAATTGTTTTTTTTTTTAAAGGCTGCCATAAAATTACAATTTTGAGTTGACTGAATGTCAGGCTGGTTCTGTTTTCAAAAGTTAAAACATCATATTTGTTTGATTCGATGTGCTTTATTTTTTGATGATAGAGAGTGTGTCATATTTGGTTAATATGTTAGTGGCCACAAAGTTAAAGAAATATCAGCATATTAAGAGCGAAATTGTCCCAAAATACCCCAGTCAGATATTGTTTTCTGTCGGTCACATGCTTTCTGTTCATTATTTGACCCCCGGTCATGCCTCTGACATGTGCTTTCTGCTTTCTGGGTTCATCCTGAGCTCTGCCTGTGTCCTGTGCTACTGCTCAGTGCCCACACCTGCTTGTTTTTTCTAAAGTGTCCCAGCTGTTCCCTGTTTTACCCAGTTTGTACAAATACGCCTATGCTTTATTCAGTCTTTGTCACTAAACTGTAGTCACTACCTCTTTGTTCATAGTTCTTCAGTTTATGTTAATTTACATGAATCTCTATAAATAAAGTTTGTGTGGTTTCCAGCTGCTCCTTTACTCGTCATTCACATACCTCAACATTTGGTATCTTGAGCACCTGTCACTGTCACCATAGTGCCCATTTTAACAAGAAAACCAAATCTTTTTGTTCACCCCCAAATTGCCCATATTTTTTGGTCAAATCAAATCTGAAGTCTTAGACAGCCTTGGATCCGGTGTTGTTCAGTCTTATTAAGCTTTAAAGGAGAAGACTCAGCTATTATCTCTGAAAAGGGAGGATGCACTGTATTAAATGAAGAGCTGTCTGCAGCTGTGGCATATGTTTTTTCCTTTTAAGATTTGAGCATTAATATAAAGGTTCGGGCTAAGTTA
>JBBKCR010140462.1:0-20895 GCA_037577295.1 Ladigesia roloffi | reverse complement strand
GACCTCTGCCATCATTTTAAGTGGGAGAACTTGCACAATCGGTGGCTGACTAAATACTTTTTTTCCCCACTGTATATTAGGGATGCACCGAAAGCATTTTTTTGGGCCGAAACTGAAAATAGGGAAACACCCTGGCCAAAAACTGAAAACCGAAAGAAATTATTATTACTATTATATAAAAATATATTTATTTAGCATTCTGACAATGCACAATATCAAATAACATTTGCAATAAAACATTTTCCATGGCCCCACTCATGAACAGCCTAAAAGCACGAAAGCTGAAATATTATACATTTTAATTTCTGCTCTCATAGAACTAGTGGATTTAATTTAATCTGAGTGATGTGCCAGAACAAATTGCATTCAGAACAAGTGCTTTAAAAACTGGTGAAAGATAAACAACATTCTCTGTAGGCAAAATAGGGTACCAAAAAAAGACTGAAATGTATGAACTGTAATCACTGGTCTTTCCTTTTAAGAAACACAGACAAAAAATAAAAAATTAGTTTGCATCAGTGTGTGAACAGAATGAAATTTTATTTAAACCCGTTCTCCAAAGTGGGATTCGAACCTGCAATTTCTTGATCGCAGGGCGAGCGCCCTAACCACAACCCTGCCAGCTGCTCTCTGAAAAAAAGGCTGTGTTTATGTGATAAATTAATCCTGACGTTAAGACAAACGGCTGTCTTAGAAATATAGAAATGTGTGGAGAGAGCAGACATCGTTACTCTAATTCAATCTGGTGCGGGGTGGCCGTGACCAAAAGTGCACTAGTTGCCATTTTCTGCCCCCAAATTTTGGTGGCCGAATTTTCGGTGCATCCCTAATGTATATGTATGTAACTTCTGCGGTATACATCCACATAGAACTGTGACCGTATGTTTTTACACTGATTGGTTCTAACAACATTGATTCGCTTGTTGTAATGGCACATTTTAAAGGATGGCATACATTAGGCAGGAACTGATTACCCAGTTCTTGAAGTTGCTGTGCAACTGTATCAGACAAACTTTTAAAAAAGGCCAAATTGGGATGACTAGATGACAGGGTCAGAGTTTTAATGACTTTTAAATTAGTTTAATGAGGATAAAGATGCATTCAACATTTACTAACATTTTAGTTTGATAGATTGTTAAATTTAATAGATGTTTACTATTTATTCCTTTTCCATCACTTCAGTGCGAGTTAACTTTTGACAAGCACTTCTGGATAATTTGCTAAGTTTAAATACTTCTTTGGAAAATATGTGGTGAAAAGGATAATTTTGCCAAAAACATGGATTATCTTGGATTATGAGACTATGGTCCGCTTCCACATCTTCAAATATCACTGGTAAAAACAAGTTCAGTTTGATGCAGTAATTAATTTAATCCTGTGGTTGTAAATGCCCAATCATACAAAAAAAATTTGTGATGTGATGCTCTGGACCAGGGGTCACCCACATAGACCCCATGAGTAGCCCACGAATTTGTTCTAAAAATAGCACAACTCACCAGTGAGCAGCATCTAACATTGAATTTTGTCCTGTTGCTATTCTTCTTTAATCGCATTTGCACTGATATACATTTAGAATTTACAATATTTATAAAAAGCATTTAAAACATGATTACGATATATAAAGTTTAGATGGACTCTGTTTTAGTGTATCAAACATGTAGCCCCTCGGATGGGTCAGTACCTACAAAGTAGCTTTTAGTTTAAAAAAGGTTTGCGACCCGTGTTCTGCTGGAAAATGTTTGGTCCTGTCATTTAGTATTATATCTAATATTCCATAGTATGTGACCTAAATGTGTGTGTTCTGTTAAAACAGTATAGATCAAGTAATTATGTTGTAAATGGGGCAGGTAACTATTGAAATAGATTAATTATCACTGCTCCATTTTACACATTTTGTAGCATATAATGACATTCATTCAACATTAATAAATTAATATAGTGTAGTGAACATTATTCTGTCTCATAGGTGAATAAATAATTATGTGGTAGATAAAAAAGAAGGCAGAGGAGGATGTGAGTGAATATATTCAGGCTGACACCCACAGAGAGAGACGGTGGGCGCGTATAAATCTACTTAAGGTTCTCAAAGCTCATTTCACACTTAACAGCCCACTCAGCTAAATTCAGTTAATGGATATGTAATTAACATCGCCTCACCGCTTTCTCATAGTAGTTTAATTGAGACACTTGAAGGGATTCAGCTTCAAGCCTCTAATGTTTCTCTCTCTCTTTCTCTCTCTCTTTCTCTCTCTCTCTTTCTCTCTCTCTTTCTTTCTTTCTCTCTTTCTTTCTTTCTCTCTCTCTCTCTCTCTCTCTCTTTTTCTTTCTTTCTTTCTTTCTTTCTTTCTTTCTTTCTTTCTTTCTTTCTATCTGTTTCTCTTTCTTTTTTAGGCTCATGTTCAAGGAGCGCTTTCCTGTTCTCACCACCCTGGAGGTCACGGCCCTCCACCGATGATGCTGCTTCACCCTCCCCCTCAGCAGGGCCCAGGTTCTGGACCTGGCCCCCAGCATCCCCCACACGGACCCCCACCACCACAGCAGGGAACCCACCAGCACTACACCTACCTTGGGCACCCCTCAGGTGAGAGATTTCCATTATATGGTCTTACGTTTTTTGGTAGTTCACAGTATACTCAAGTATACTAACACTGTTGTTTTAAAAACTTGCCTCAACTGTGGAGTATGTACTAGCAGTCACCTATTATTAACAGTATTTAATATGATTAATTGTATGGGAATGACAATGGTGCTCAGTCTACTATGCTAAATAATGAATGCTGTATTGGCACGCAGCAAATCCACACTAAAGGCTGCACACTAAAGTGAAGCAAGCAGTGTTTTTCTCACATAGGTTCAAATTTTATTTTGTTCCAAACAAGGGATTAGCATTTAAATAATCCATTTTGTAAATGACACATTTTGACTCCAGTATGGCTGCCAATATTTCATAAGAACTTTAAGCTCAACACATTCATTGTGTTATTATGTTTTCTTACTACATGTAACTAGCAGAAAGATATAGTTTCCTCCCAGCTGGAATACCATTCAATCCATGCAAATATTGGACTAAATTGGCTTGGAAATTCTTGAAATTACAATCAGAAGAAATCTGTTAGGGAAGGGCATGTTGGTAATTTCAGCTGATGGTAACTGGGTAAAATATGTCTCTTATCTTTTGATGTCTATACCAGACATCAGTGTGCAGGGATGCCTGTTCCTTCTTAATATTATAGAATCTAAAGCTCAGTATTTAAATCAAAACAGAACAGAGAGACAGAAAATCAGCAACGACAGAAATTACAGCAAGGAATTCAGTCAATTTAATTAAGCAATTCAAGACACATGGTGCCAAAATATGGTGATTTTAGGAAGTATCCAACCGTTAAAATGCTAATCATTTACGCTTTGTTTTGCTTTTATTTTTGGTAATGTAGAACTCGCCTTTAACAAAATAATAATAATAATTTGAAGTTGAATGCCTTAAATATCAGCATACCTGTCAAGTAGTTAGTCAGAGATTACAGTAGAGCATCAGAGACTTGTATCAGTATTCAAAAAGTGGTATTATGTTTTACACCTGTATTGAGAATTGGTGGAACAGATTTGTGTTGTAGAGATTACTGGTTCAAAAATGCTTAAATGTTTTATTTTGGGAACTCTCAGCTGTGCAGGTGCAGCCCCACCCATCCCAGCAACTTCCCTTTCATCCTCCTGGAAACTGAGAACGAAGACAGATGGAAAAAGTTAGGCTGCCCTGGTCTAGAGTGAGAGATTATCCTCCTGATCCAGGCGTGTACACACAGACACACACTAACACATGCATCCTCTCCAGAAACAGATTTTTTTTTTCTCTTTTATGCTTATCTGTTGGAAGGACTGAAACTTTTTTTTTGGTTAAAGTTGGACGGGGGCACAGAATGTGTCTAAAACAGAGGGAATGAGTGAACGAGTGAGAACGTGAGTGAGTGAATGCGATAGAATGCTTGAGCTGAGTGAGAGATGTTTTATAAAGATAGTATAATTTTTCCCTTCCTCAACAACTCAATTAAATAAATAAAACTTAATTAATAAAAAAAAAAGAAAAAAAAGGAAAATGTACAAAAATAAATAAAATTTCAAACTCTCCGAGGTGGCGTTTTTCTGTCTTGTTTATCTTTTTGATTATTTTAAACCAAAAGGCAGACTCTCCCATCTCAGGTCGTCCATTTCAATGCTGTACAAAATGTGCAAAAATGGCATTGACTGATTGGAAGATGTGGCTGGAAGTTTTTGTCCAGTTTTGTTTAAATATTTTGTTAAATGTTTAGTGTCTATAGATAAAAATTATGTATTTCATAATGTGTAAAACATTCACAAAAGATTCTAGTGATAAATTAGTTTTTAACTTCATTATGTTTTTGTAATGTACTGAAGTGTAAAGTGACCATTCTGTCAATTTTTTGCATTTAAACCATTCACCAAGTGAGGCAGCAGGCACCCGGGAACCGGTGTGTGAGGACAGTACCTCACTCAATGGTACCTCATTGGTGCCATTAGCCATCTTGGGATCCAAGCCCATGACTTTTTGATCGCAGGGCGAATTGTCACTGAAGTCGGGATATTTTCCTGTTATTACATTTTCTCTTTTTTCTCATCACTTAAGTGCCCACATATTTAAATAGTTTTTTTTTTTATATAGTGAAATACCAAACTCTCTCATGCTGGTGTAAAGAGAAACTGCCCATGACTATGCAAATGTATCTTGGTGGGAGGAGCAGAACTGCCTGTTTGCCATTATTGAGTTGGCATTTTGTTGTATTCATTTGTGCTCAGTTGCAGATACTTACGTTTTGACGTGTATTTTCACACAGATTTTGATAAAGTACTCAGACTTTTGAATTAAGGACATTTTTTGTTCTGTGTAGTTCAGTGCTGACTATTATAATTTTGATGTCTGGTATGTGACACTTATGATTCTTTAGACCTAAAACATTTCTTAATCCGTTTGTGTTAGGCATTTCCACTGTATAAAGGTGTAAAAGTTAGTCAGCAGGCTGCCATACAAATGTTAATTCAGTTTCTGATCTAGTTAACATGGAAATATTCTTTAAATTGGAAGTTTTAATGTATCCTTTTTATATTCTAAAACTACCAAGGTCCACTCTTTCAAACTGCCATTAATATTAGTGCATAAGCTTGAGTGTAATGTTATCAATCTACACTGTCACATCAGAGAAGACCCACATCATGCTGAGTAATCGAGAAGCCATCTGATCTCATAATGATTGGAACGATGTGCTGCAAAGACATGTTGTTCCCCCTGATTTATAATAAAGTTTATTTTTAGCAATATTTTATTTTATAGAAACTCACATTTAGGTCTGCTGGTTCCTGTGAATAGCAAATAAAATTGACTCCTGGTTCCTCCCTCACCATTGGACGGTTCTGACTTGGTACCTCCTCATGACAAACAGGTCGCTTCAGAACACTCAGAATGACTGTTTACGTCTGTTTATATGAACTCTGGTGGAGTTCCCCTTTTACACAGTCTGGGATGGAAAAACCATGTCATCTGACTTAACTCTTATGTTCTCCATAGGTGCCATTATTTCAAACCTGTTCTTTTCAGTATCTGCTGTGGTTGTTTTCCTGGTTTAGATCTTTCCAACAAAGATCTTTTTCTAATACTGTTGTTCTGTCAACAAAGAAACCACAACAGTTTCACAATGTGTTCATTGAAACCATTCTTCTCGATTTAGATAGCATGATGATGGAAATGTATTGAAATCATCTGACCTGATACAAAGAGGAGTTTTTGTGGTAGGAAATTTATTTAAGTATCATACAAGCAGTTGCAGAGCAGGAAAGCACTTTTTTACACAAACAACCAATTAATAGCTGATTTCAGTCATGGAGTAAAACACCAAAAACTGTATAGGAAATAAGTCAGAAAATGTCATTAAAAAAATAATATTCTCAGGTCTTGTCAGCATATCATGTCAACAGGAAGAAAAATTCAGTCCAGAAGCCATGATGGATTTATTCATGTTTATATTTATATGTATTTATTTTGATATTGTGGTCAGATTGAGGGTGAAGTCGAGTTTCATCTCGGCTTTCTCAGCTGTGGAATTGGCCCAAGTGGATGTTTTCTACAGAAAAGAGAAAAGACAAAAAGAAATAGTTTGGGCCACACGCACACCTCCTGTATGCAGTTCCACAGCACAGCAAATATCCACCTGAAATCCGCACCCCCCACCCCCGTTCATGTCCCTGGTAATAATATTATCGTATGCAGTTATGAAAAACTTACCATCACCTTTTTTAATGTGCACCAGCAGGAGATTACAAGAAATACGAACAAATTACAATTACGTTTCATCACTATTTTGTTACCACTGAAACAGAATGGTCACCATGGTATTATGATATTATCATCCACAACATTAAAACCACCCGACTGATATTGTGGTAAGTTTCCTTGTACAGCTCTAACATATCAGAGGCATGGACAAAACCGCTAAATGTGTGATATTTGGCACCAAGACATTAGATACTTGCAAGTCCAGCAAGTTGCGAGATGGGCCTCCATGAATCTGATTAGTTTGTCCAGCACATCCCACAGATGCAAGATCAGAATTTTGAGGCCATGTTTCAAATTTTTTAATTCTTTGTCATTTTCCTCAAACCAGTCTTCGGCCCTCTTGGTCCTGTTCTTGGTTCACTGGCTGTCCTTCATTGGACCACATTTAGTAGATACTAACCCTTGCTAGAACACCCCACAGGACTTGCTAGATGATGCACCCTCCCAGTCTACTATGCTTGATTACACTTGTCCAATTTTCCTGCTTCCAACACAAACTTCAAGAACTGACTGTTCACTCAATATTATTTATCTTACCTGTCAATGGGTAATGTTATTACTGATCATTCTATTACACTCTACTTCATCATTTCCTTGTATCTACACTAGGCTTGGGCAGTAATAAGGTAATATGGTATACTGTGGGATCTAAAAATAACGATATCAGTTTCAAGACCGTTATACTGTCGTAAAACCAATGCACTCATATAGGAGACAAGGATTAAATATTAAATACAATTTATTTAATACCTAAAAACGCCTATCCATTGTTGTCATCACGTGACAGCATGGAGGAGAAAGAGAGAGATAAGGAAAGATGGTGAGTCGTGCACCAAGTTACCTGGTCTCGAAAAAGAACACTACTTATTCAATTTGGCGGAATTTCTGGTTTCCAATGAACGAAAGGGGAAAGGCGGTAAATCCGGACGAGGCAATTTGCAAATTGTGCAAAAAAAAGGTGACCGCGAGAGACAGAAATACCTCGAACCCAAGGTCGCATATACGAAACCAACAGAGTTCACTCAGTGCAACAGAGGAGGTATGACGGTATCCAACGCCCAAGCCTAATCTACACCAATTGTCCATTTTATCAGCTTCACTGACCCTAAATGTGCACTTTGTAGTTTTCAGCATTTAACATTATGCTGATCACTGAAGGATGACAAACACACAGACCACACAAATCTTAAAAAATACTTTACATGAAGAAATAAAAGTGTCATAAAAGAAAAAAAGGAGACCCTAACCATTCAGTGTTTAGAAACTGAAATCTACTCCATGTATCTCTCACAGACATGCTAACCTGTTACTGCCATGTCAGTGAAATTGCTTTGCCTGAAAATAATCCACCACCCAATTATTACCTGCCCACTGATGGTCCTGAGGGATTCATGACTGTCAATGAATGGTCATTTAATACAGTAATGATTTTGATTAAATTCCTGAATTTTGCCTATGTGTAACATGAATCACACATCAGCAACATGTGAGCCCCTTCCTACCAAAGATAAATGCAGTTGCACTCTGTGATAAGAACATGCAGAAAGCAAAAATATAGCCAGATTAAGGGCACTAAATAGTGAAGAACCTGGTAAAACTAATGTAGTCCTACCCTGCTTGGGAGCATTCACGTAGTCAGAGCTGCCCTGGTCATCACTGCTGCGGCTGTCATAGGATCCAACTAGCAAGAAAAGCACTTATATTTAATCTTAAGTTTGAGCTTACAATTAAAGCCCATGCATTATTCATTGATCCTTATTAATCAAAAACATAGACCAAACTGCTCGAAACTTCATGCCCATGTATAAGTTTATTTCCAAAAATGTTGAAGCTCATTGTGTGACTCTTTAGAGCAGAAGTCACCAATCTCGTGCCCCCAAGGACCACATGAGTATCCCACGTCTGGTCCAAAATATAGCACAACTCACTAGTGAGCGATGTCTAACATGTAATTTTCTATAATTTTCTATAATCGCATTTGCATTTATAGCTATTTGAAAATGACAATAACTAAAAAAAAGCATTTAAAAGATGATTATTATACATGAAGTTTATATAAACTCTATACTAATACATGAAACTTGTAGCCTGTGATGTAGCTCTCAGTTTCAGAAAGGTTCGTGACCCTTGCTTTAGAGAGTCGATATTTCACAATGTAGTAAATGAGACATTTCATATACCTGATATAGTCAATATTATTTTAAATATTACAAAAATAATTAAATATAAGGGAAACATCACACTGAAAAGGAACACTCCAAAGCAACAAGAATCAATTTATGACCTTAATGGCTAGGAAAGAATGAAGAAATTTAAAGTAGCCGCAAACTTACATGGGGTCTGGGAGCACTTTGGCACCAAGTTTTCAACATTGATATACTGTTGGCTGTCTGTGAACATATCAATGGGTTGGATGGTGTTTCTGTAACATTCTACAGAATTAAATTACATTGCAGTATCGGTCTGTATCTTACCAGTGTCACCATCTCCACTTGGTTCATTTTCTTCCCCGACATTCTCGTAATTTTGTTCTAGAAAGTTATCATAGAGAAGCATAATAAACACCAGATAATTCTGAACAGTGTAGTTGATATCTAATAAAATTCAGAATTAAAAAACTTTACTGATCCAGGAGCAAATTGCTGCACAGACACACAGATATTCGAATATAAACTAAATATCTGCAAAACACTGCAAAAATACTCTAAATAAAATACACTACATATAAAATGTCTTATATACACAAATACTGTGTATTAATAGAGAAATAACTTACAGTTAAGAGGATTGCTAGTGACACAAACACTGGTTAAGCGTATAACATTGCAAGTCATTCCATGTCTGTGAAATATACCTTGGACCCAATTTATCATAATTTTTTTAAAAGGAATAGGTTGCCACAATGTCACATGACCAGCATCACATGACACATAATCACATGACACAAGGAAAATCTTGAAGAAAAACAAGTTTTATTCAGTGCTGGACTAATTCTTAAATCTCCAAAAAAGTGACATTACAGTGGAAGGCAAAAATGCTCCAAAAGTTAGGTGTACGTTAATGAAACAAGGTGTTTTTGGAGCATTTATACTGGTTTGATTTGTTGAAAATCTCGCTCAACCTACCCGAATTTACAGATGAGATGAGACTGGGCTGTGATTGGTGTATGTAGTCATCTGGCAACACATCACTAAAATAGCAATAAAGACAAACCAGCCATGAGGTTCACCCTCAGAGAGTTCATCTGTGTTTACTATTTTTTACTCAACAACCCCAATATATTCCGGGGTAGAATAAAAAATTTCATATAAATAAAATCATTATAAAGTGTTGATTTTATAAAATAAAAGCTTAAGTATAACTATAGTAAACAATATAATATGCACTGTATGAAATACCATTAAGTGTAAGAGTTAAGGAGAATTGCTGAAGTCAAAAAAGTCTTGGAAAAACGACATAATCATGGAAAGATCATTAGGATGTATCCTTAACTGTAATTTAATCACAAAAGCAAACATATGTTACCCAACACCACATGCATAATAGAATCAAGTCATTTTCTATCCACCATAGTTAAACATACTTGAAAATCTGAAATATTTATGAAATAAAAGTTTTCGCAGAGGGGAAATTAGGGGGAGGATTAATATGGGGGGACATTAAGTACTACCTGAAAGTTGTTAAACTAAGAAGCTTAATCATTTATGAGGAAGCTTATAATTATTTATCGGATTTTTACATTCAAATGGATAAATATTTAGAACAGCAATGAAGCCCTGCAGGGGAATCATGGAACTTTTGTTTGTGTGGATAAACATAATATGGTATTTTCTTTCTTTTATTTCCACTAAGTTAGTGTTACTACCAAGTGTTTGATATAGAATGTACATTGAGCATATAGCTGATAGATCATTCTGGCTGATTTTTGGTTTAAAAGTTTGTCCTGTATACACACGATTTGAAGAAGAGTAGAAAATTGGTCTTACATATAGTCACGATTGTCTGGATTCTTCTCGCGAGGAAACCCAATCTCTTCCTCTAAACATACAACACACACACACACTTCTTCACAATAAAAAAACTAGAGAAAAGATATTTATAACTACAGTCCTCAAAGAGACTCAGTCCTTAACAAATGATTTAATTATTATTTATTCATGATTATATTAAAAGTAAAGCGAATAAAATAGTATTAAAGTATTATAAATATTATTTAAACCAAATGTACATCCCCTAACCCCACACACATCTGATTAACCAAGTCATGTTTAGGTTTGAGGCTTGCTTCTTTAGATTTGAATGGAATAGAACCTGATATCCACCATTTTTATCTGCAAATGATCACAAAATGGCTTTAAATTATGTTCTGTAATCTCAAATAGACTTGCTTGTGTGGTTTCTGACAATGGATGTTTTACTGAGGTCTCTATTAAATGCAAAGTACAGAATGTTTACAGTACTAGAGTAAAACACTGTTCTAGTACTGTACTATGTGATGTACTTTAGTTCATATTTTATTTTTACAGCATCAGAAATCACATAAGCAAGCGATTTAGAGATAGACTTGATAGGTTTCTTCATAACTTGTGGCTTGAGGCAAGTCTGTGATGATCTAAAGAAGTTTGTACAATTCTGACATGCTGGATATAGGCTTCCATTACATGCAAAATTAAAAAATATCACACACCACACATTTCTTGCCTCCATGGTTTGGACAAAACTAGAATTTTTTTTAATCCAATGGGAACTGATGTCTTTACTTACCTTGGTTCACATAGTCATCCACACTTTCATCTTAAGTGAGAAAAGAAACGTATGTTTAGACAAGAAAATGCACTCAGATTATCCAGTTATGGAGAAGTCAACAAACTTCAGAGCCTGCCTGTACTTCCTGCGCTACCGAGAATTGTGGACCCAAAATATTCTTTCAGTTTCAGTGAGTTTTCATTTCGTTTTGAACACTTTGAACCCAAGGCAGAATCAAACTCCCAAAAGTGTTTCTTCTAATGATTTTACCACAACCCTTCAAAATATCTCATCTGGGATAAAATCGCTCTGTAAAAGCCACAAAGGGTTTATTGCATTTATAAATCAGTGTTAAAATATGACTACATTTGACACAACGTAATTAGATAAACCAATGTTCAATACATATTTTAATGTTTTATTAATAACAAACACAATATGTTGCAACAATAGGCCTATTTGTAACTAATGTCAACACATTAATATTTAATGCTCATGGTTATGTGAGTGTATATTGAGCCTTTCATGATGGTATTACATGATGCGAATATGTACATCGTGTAGTTTTGAGGGTCCTTGAATGTAAAGGCTCATCATTGAATGTCTATTGTGTTACACGTTCAACAGAACAAGTTTTCAGAAAACAGCAAACTCACTTTCAGAAGAAGGACAAGCAGAGTTCCGCCTGGTATCAGTCAATAATGGAGAACTGAGAGGAGGACTGAAGTCAGATTAGAATCAGGATAAAGCCAATCTCAGCCAAAAAGTGCTTGAGAATCAAAATGTTTTAACGAGTATGTCTTAACCACAGAATTGCAGTGTCAAAACCGTTAATGAAATAAAGTATGAAAGTAGGAATCATGGCATTTCTACAAAATTGTGGGTGAATATGTGTGTGTGTGTGTGTGTGTGTGTGTGTGTACTTGCTTGACTCACGTTATAAAGTGGGACACAGAAGGGACCAAAGGGAGGGTACTGTGTAATGTGGACTCTTGATCTGAAGAGGAAACTTATAACTGTCAATTATCAAATCAACTACTGTTACATGTCATTTCAAAGCCAGAAATATTCTAATTAAGATGAGATAAGTCTTTATTAGTCCCACAAGTGGGAAATTGGCTACTGACACAGTGGGAAATATTTATGAAAGTGGAAAATGTGTATAGGTCTGTCTTGCTGTAAATGAGTGTTTTGTATTTACTTGGGCGAATGATTGTAAACCCTTGGTTCCTGTAAGATCAGAGATAAATATGATTAGAGCATTAGAACACCCATGCAAAGCCACACATACACAAATGCACACATGCGATGAGAGAAAACCAATATTTTCTCTTCAAATTTACACACATAAAGACTACTGACTTTACACTCAGGAACCTGAAAAGCACGTTTACAGACAACACAAAAGAAGAACATTAACATTTTGATGCAAAGCTGTCACTGGCTCTCACAGCTCTGGGATGTCTACAGAAAGGAGTTTTTAACTTTTTGCTGCATTGTGGCCCATTCTTCTCTGCAAACCGCCTTAATGTACAGTTTGATTCAAGTCAGGATACTGGCTAGGCCGTTTGAGCATTTTTACGGTTAAATAAGCTGTTGTTTTTTAATTATACTGGCTGCACCTTTAAGGCTGTGCCTTAAATGTTTTCTATATGAATTTGGCTTTTATAACACATATCTTTGTTTATGCTGATGAATATTTACTGTTTTGTTTCTAAGTAAAAATCCAAATGCCATTTAAGTGCAGAGTTGAAGTGGAATTTAATAACAAAAAAAAGATGTATCTGAATGCTTGAATGCATCTTATCCAGAGTGACCTACAATCATTAGTCCCTATGGAGCAACTGAGTGTTAAGTGTCTTGCCCAAGGATACAGTGGTAGAAAGTGTGTATGTGTTGAGGGGGGTGCAAGTGTTTTACCAACTAGTCTACAACCATGTGGATATGAAGTAGTAATAGAAAAAAAACATATTCTATGTAATCACAGTAGGACATACTGATGTAGCAGCAGAAGCAGAAGTATAATGAGAACTGGCATCATGAGAAGAATAAGGTCATTAAAAATGATTTCTTACAGGTGACTGGGCTGCTCATACTGCTGCGTTATGAATTCTAGGAAAAGGAAAATGGAAAAACATCATTAGACAATGTTTTATGGGGTTAAAATAACTATATATGTATTTTTTTAATTTAACTTTCATTGTGAAGGAACCAGTAGAATTTTTTTTACATTACACCCTTATTAAATATATAGAAACTTTTTTGGCTTCTATTTCTCCAGTTCCTCTGTTCTTATATATAATACATTCTAATAATACTATATTAACATTAATATGAAGATTGCACAGACTTTACAGATAACCGAGGTTCTGTTATCTGCGGGTGGAAGCATAGAGGACATGTATTATCTTACTTGGTTGGCTGTTTCCTTTGCAATTCAGGCAGAGACTGGTCAGGATGATGATTGACAGAAGGACCGCTCCACCCACCAGACTCAAAAGTGTAGTGGAATCCATATCTGAGGAACTTAGGACAGTTTATAATTATTTAGGTTTTAACATTTTAAGCCATTTAATCCAAAAAGTTGTCAAAAAACAAACAAAACCAGGCTTCACTTGGACGTCAACCTGCTGAGTCTTTCAGTACGGAGCTGATCCTTGTAACCACTAAGCAACAATCAACAATTTTACACCCTCTTCTAATAAAAGCAGGCTGTTCATTATTTCTCTAATAACCGAAGGTGATCTCTAACAAAAAGCTGTTTAGTTTTACCAGTCTAGCTTCTGACGGTGCATATGTGGAGATATCTGCATGCTATACTGATGGCTGCATGCAAAAATAAGTCAGAGCACATCTCTTATTTATGATTAATTTTCTTGAGCAGTAATAAAATCTTCCCAGTGTTAAATTTACTGCACCTACATATTACTGCCAATATTACTTTTAATGGTACTGAATGCACAGACGTATGAACATGTTACACTTATGTCATTTCGTTAGTTTTGTGTATAGATTTAACAAACCAACTTCCTTTAATTTATTTAATAAATTTGATGCTTTAACTGGGTGTGACGTTTGCGTAGTGGAAATGGCGGCGGCATTTTTTTAAACATGTTTTTTGAGCTTTACTTTAATACCAAATTTGTTTTAACATTATTTAAGAAATAATTTAGGTACTATTCAAGGTGCGCATATTTAAATGATATCCAATGTCTTTGTTCTGGATCATGAAACCACTTAAGCCGATGGGAGCAAAATACACTTTTTCAATCATTATTTCATTTAAATGGACACTAAAATCTAAATTGAATTTTGCTATTGCTTATAATATTGTGGCTCACATGGCTATAATTACTTACCCTGTTAAGTGCAATTTATTACATGTTTAAATCTTAAACTGGAAAAGTTTAGAAGTGACATTTGATTCTGAAGTGTTGATTTTTTGACAATTTTGAAAATATTTTAGCCATGCAACAAATAATTTTACCGCAGTATTTTGATCGAAAATGATTTGAATAACACAAACATTCAGTCTGAATTCATCTTCTTTTTGGTCTGCAGGGCAATGTACAAAAAAGCCAATATGAATATTTTCACACCCTCTGGTGCTGTGTGTGTGTGTGTGTGTGTGTGTGTATGTGTGCGGTTGCATTCGCTGCAAGGAAACGGATTTCCTGTATTTTGCAGTTACATGAGAAGAAGACGAAAGAAGAAAAAAAGCACATTATGAGAGGCTGAGTGGGCCTATGCCTCCTTTTCACCCCCAGCTGCAGAAGCGCTTTCTAACAGAACCCCCCCACCCCCAAAATGCACCCAAAAATGGGCCCACGCCAGAGAAACCTCCACTTAAGCCTAGGGTTTCTCTCACTTACCCTAGAAACTCTGAAGCTGCTCATGAACCTAAACTACATCACTTGATTTCAAGCACCGGCATCCTACATTTTAGCAATGACATATAATGGCAGTAAAACAAAAACCCAAATGAGTCAAAAACATGCAAAAATATGTCCATCATGGTAAGTAGCACCTCACAGTGCATCAAGGTCTACCATGCGTAGTTCAGGAATTAGTGCGACATTTCACTTACTTTGATTTCACTTCTCTTTTAGAGGTGAATGATAAGAAGGAACGAAAGTGTGAACGAGGTTTCCTTCCAAGACCAACTTGTGGTCTACCATTACAACACCACTTGACCACTTAGGCCATTTGGAGACCTCCCGGCTCATTAAAATAAAAGCTAATTTAAATCAAGATGGAGCGCGAAGAGGGCCAGGAAATAAGCATGAGAAAATGGCGAGGCGATGTTGAGTTCAGTGTCTTTAATGACAGAACTAAAGTTCAGGTTCTGTATGGGCCCATGAAGAAAGAGCCCTGCCTAAATTCATCTTTAAAGGAATCGGTCAATTACACATGCTAATGTGGGTGATAATAAATGCAGACACTAATTTACATAGTGCCATTCTCATCCAGCCAATGGGTGGCTATTTGCTTTCCTTCAATATTAGAACATTATTTTTACTGATCGAACCCGCACTTTGGACATTTTAGAGACTTTTAGCTTAAACTTAAATGAGGGTATGTGACCTCTGTGAGGCAAAACAAATGTGTGGTGTAAGAGGACTTACCTGCACTGTAGCAGCAACTGCCAGTCAGGGTCCAAAACCAAACTGGAGGACCAGTCCACACAAGCACGCTCGTCACTGATCAAATTCACACCTTGCTCACACTCTAGGATTCGCCATCTTGGTTCGCCCACTCAGCTAGTCCCTTGGTTCGTCTTCGTCGATGTTCTAAACCTAGGCCTCTCTTTACTTTTCTTGCTCTTTCCCCTGCTCTCTTGTTCAGCACTTCAGAGTCCAAAGACCTCAAAGACACCTAGTCACCACATAGCCTACAAAACTAACCCAGACAGGATCGCTTAACCCAGCGTCTCAGTCCGACCAGATAAACGCCTTGGAGATCTAGGCCATCCCTGACTAACTTCTTCGTTCTTTATCTCTCCTGTGCCTGCTCTTGCTTTTGCTCACCCTCCCTCTGTCTCCTCATAGGCTCGTTCTGAGTGGCGTCTCAGCCTCCCCCTCCAGTTTCTAAGCTCCTCTCTCCGTGGTTTCTGTCTCGTTCGTCTGACCTGCCTCCAATTCTACCTGTGCCCTTTTCTCTTTTCGCTGCTCAGTTCTGCCTTCTGAAATCTCATAGGCTTTCTGCACCAAGGCACTCTTTTCTCTTACGTTTCTGCATATATGCATATTACAAAAGCTTATTACTCAGTTATTACATGGAAAACCACAGAAAGTACTGTTTTAAACACTTTTTATCATGCTCGTCTACTGTGATCATTGTATTAATCTCTTTATTATACTGGTGTAATCTTATCACATATATAAAGTTTAAGGTAAGGAGCTACTGGCAAAACAAAAACCAAAAATATGGTGATTTTTGTCCTGCCAACCTTTTTTCCATCTTTAATCATGTCTCTGAAACATGTATTCAAAAAATTTTAAAACTCAGTTATACATTTATTTCAGTGTTTTTTTTCAGTTCATGTTAACTCATTTCTTATTATATTCTAAAACGAGACATTTTAATGATGCTCTGTGGTTAATTCTGCCAACACCTGGCACAATCATGCCCTGTCAAATGACTTTCAAATGTAGACGGTGAATAAAATATCTACAGGTGTTTTACTGATGACAACTTTCACACCTATGTTGCACGCTACCTGACATCTCACTGAGCGCTGCATAAAACTAACTCTCTCTAAATGGACTTTTCTCTATATTAATTTCTCCACATTTCTCAGAAACAATCAGCTTCTCTCTCAAAAGAACTTTGTCTTCTTTCTGTGTTCCGAAGGATTCCATAATATATTGCTCATAGCTGGAGTTATGTCGATTTTACACCAAAAATCTACATATTGTAAATATTTATATTTTCATGGCTTTGGTGGTTGAATGTGGTCAGTAAGGGCACACTAACTTTGCAGCCTCAGGCCCACTCTGTGTTCTGACATTCACATTCTTGCCATCATCAACTTTAAGTCTGTTGGACTGGACCAGACATTGCTGGGTGGTAGTAGCCTAGGGGGGAAAACTTTTGCCTGTAGACCTGCTAAACAGAAAGTTGCAGGTTTGAACTCTCACTGTCAAACATTGTGCCTTTGAGAAATTGTTGCTCCAGTGTGACTGTCCCTGTAACTAATGATCGTAAGTTGCTCTGGATAAGAGCACCAGCCAAATGTTCCCTACAACATTCAAGCCTTCGCTCTCCAGGTGTGTTTCCAGCTGATCCAGGCATCTAGCAGTCACAGTCTGGCCCTTTTAAGTCACTCAGATCACTTTTCCTGCTTAAATCACATTAATATATAAGGCTAAAGGCTCACGTGCAACATAAAATGTCAGCCCTTGAGGGGCTACTATAATGAGATAATGACTGTTTATGTTTTTTTATGTTATGGTTGTTTGGTTTATACAAGAAACAAAAAAGACAAGACTGGAGAAACTAGGTTTTTAAAAGTGACAGCAGGTTGGATTTTAAATTGTAACAGACGTCTGTAATGTGTCGCTGGTGCATTTTGTTCAGTACGTTCACAACTGGTATCACTTACACTAAGGCTACCATTATAAATGGAGTAGGAATTATTTATTTGTTCAATATTAATCTCTTTTTGTTTGTTTTTTAATAAATTAACCACCCTTACATGTACTTCAGTTTTCTGTTTGGATCCTCTGCTTTGGATATGTTCCCACAGTGTACTGAATCACACATATCTGGAGATAAAAATCTTGCATGTTTTTAATGTTTCCGAGAAGGAGAAAGAGAAACCAAAAATTAACTACATACTTTAAGAGTGAAGTATATTGGCTTGTCTCATTCTCCTCTTAAGCTAATTCAAAGGTGTCACTGCCGGTCATCAGTCAGAAGGCCTAAAGAGGTGTTAGGGGTTAACAGCAATCTCAGAACGCTGTAAAGTCATAAACCCTTCATCTCACCACCCACACATATGGCATTTAGATGGGCAGGCACACACACACATACACACACACACTTTTCACGCTCACACAAAATCAGTTGCACAAACAAAGTGAGAACCGATAGTATGCTACTACGGCTCAGAGCATTCGGGCTGTTTTCATTTTTTCAAGTTGCGAGAACAAATTGCAGTGTAGTGAGAAATTTACCGAACCCGTCTCTCACACCTACAAACAGGAAACCACAGCAACTGAAGACAACATCAGTCAGTCAGAGAGAGAAGGAGAGAACGAGAAGAGATAGAGCGAGAGAGAGAGAGAACGAGAAATGATAGAACGAGAGAGAGAGAACGAGAAGAGATAGAACGAGAGAGAGAACGAGAAGAGATAGAACGCGAGAGAGAGAAGAGATAGAACGAGAGAGAGAAAGAGAGAGAGAGAGGAGATAGAACGAGAGAAAGAGAGAGAGAGAGAGCGAGAAAACAAGGGAGAGAACTGGGACAGGCCATTGAAAGTTAAGGGCATGGGGAAGAAAACCCATAAGAATGTAAGGATTCTTAACAAAACGAGTAGTGTAATACCAAAGAACAAACACAGAACTGTGTCAGTAATGACCACACCATCCCATGGGCTTAATCTCTTTTAATATTAAAAAAAAAGAACAAACTTTTTCAAATGTAAAATTATTCCCCAAATTACAGCTTTTTAAAATGCACAATATTTGGTAGTAATCTCAAAGACTGTCCTCACAAAAGAAATCAGTAAAAGGAATGACTTTTTTCCAGACAATTAAGGGACATGTCTGCCTAAACAACTGCGAGACCATCATTCCACTGAGCTAGCCAGCTCTACTGAAGGCAGGGACTTAAATGATGAGCACAATAAAATACATCATCAGTCTCTCCGCTAAAGTGTGTTTGGGGCAAGGGGGTAGTGTTTGCTTACTGTGAACGGTACAGGCTTTTCAAATTAGTAAAATTATAAAATCAACAAGAACTGGATGAGTAGGTCTGATATGCTGAAGTACTGCAGGTGTGAATGCAGCTTGTGGAGGAGGCTCACTTACAGAGCTAAAACCAGAGAGCTGACCAGAATAGGTAGCTGAACACAGAACCCATGGTAAAGAGCTCAAATTATAGCTGCTTCATCATGTCATGTGTCACACAGTTTATTTCTACCAAATTGGACCTTGATTCTATTGACCTGTAAACTGACAAAAGGAACTAAAATCCTCCAAATAAAAAAAAACTTAAAAACACTTGTTGTGGCTCTGGGTTGTGCTTCTCAGGTCACATAAAATGTCCTGTTTTCCACTTCATCTGCATACAATTCCCGTAAGTCCTCAGTCCGTCCTACAGCAGGAGACACAGGGGTCCTCTGAGTGTAATGCTGAATGACGGTCAGCAAATAGGGCCTCTGGAACAGTAAGACCCTCAGTAGTGCCATTTTAAACTTGCTGTTAGTTATGTTCCCAAACTGTTGTGTTAACAATAACCATTACTGCCATAATAAATAATTATAAAAATCCCCGGCGGAGGGACAGTCTGATCAGTGGTTCTACTCTTCCCATGCCACTCCAGGCCTGGCATTGAGCTGAACTAGGTCCATCTACTTCAGTCAACGAGGCTGGAATTCCCTAGATTCATATCGTCCCACCTCTTCAAATTAAAACACTCGACACTGGCACCTTGGTGGACCTTCCTCTCTTAGGGACAATGATCGGTGCATCATCTAAAACAGACAGAAATCATTTTAGACCATAGTTTTGATAGTTTCAATCAAAAATTACACTTCCTGCTCCAGCAGTAGGGTATGATCATTTGAATATATGGATGTCCAAATTCATCTGTTTATGTAATCAGGGTTTCAAATAAAGTTAAGTCTGTAAAAAAACAAAATTAGACATCATGTATAATCTTGTAGTTTTTAATTCAAGATTTGGAGGGAGTATGAAAATGTTGGAGCCCACAGCAAAATATGTTACACCTCAGTTACATTTAGCTCGATAATTACTGGCATGATTACTGGATCTTCCAACATCGATCTAGAACATACTTTCATACACTCTGACCACAGAATTTGTTGACATGAACCTATAGGGTGAGTTGAAACAGAGCATCCAAAAGAGGACCTAGAACATTGCAGGACTAGGAGTGGTCTCAGATTGCTTGCTCTGTATTCTCCAAACCCATCAAGAATTAAAGGGAAAGATAACTTGATGTTATGATGGCAAAAAGCTAACAAAGCCATTTCATTGTTTTCAGACTAAACTTCCTTAACTCAAAGGTTAGATTTCTGTCATATTTTTAATTTGAGACTGAGCTAAGAAATGACATTTTTATGTCGTAATGTTGATAATCTTGGCGCATTCGGTCCACTGGTACTGTGTAAAATTGCGTAGGTCAAAAAGCATTTTGAGCAAAAGTGCTTTTATTCATGACAACATTGAGTATGTTCTCTCATATTATTGTTTAAAAATGATGGATGTTTGAACTGAATGGCTGTCTTCACTAAGCAGCAGGCCTGCTCACCTGATGGGACATAGTTCTCAGCCAGCTGTCTGTCTTTTTCAATGAAGAGGGCAGTGGCTAGGAAGAAGGCTCCACCTCCCACAGCTACAAAGGAACACAGCAGGAGAGAGAGCTGCAACGAGCGGAACTGCCACATGTAGGAATCTGCCTGCTTCAGCGAGTCGGACACCTAACAGGAAGAGAGAAGATGAATGCTTTATTCTGAGCTTCATTAATAGACTGATACTATTCTGTGTGCGTGTGTGTGTGTGTGTGTGTGTGTGTGTGTGTGTGTGTGTGTGTGTGTGTGTGTGTGTGTGTGTGTGTG
>JBBKCR010140418.1:0-20910 GCA_037577295.1 Ladigesia roloffi | reverse complement strand
ACTTCCATTAAATGACTACCAGACTGCTACGACTAAAGCTAATAATCTGCGTTTGTGTTCTGCTGAGGAAACAAAGTAACCTTCGACTTGGATGCCCTGGGAGTAAGCAAATAAACATCAGAATTTCATTTTGGGGTGAACTATCCCTTTAACATTATACAGGAGTGGTGTAAACAGGATAAAAATGGATTCAATTAGCCTTGACAAATGGCCAGAATTGCAATGGGCTTAAATTAGCTGATACTTATCCTATCCATTAGAATATGATAAGCTCTGATACTGGTCAAAACTGAAAACAGGCCACAACCGCACCAGAATATACAACAATAACTCCATTATAAATGGGGATTGAGAACATGTTATATTTAGACCTTAAATAAGAGTGAACAGATCTCAAGATCTAACCATTCTGTAGAGCTGGGTGGTTTTCTTCATGTTGTTGCACAGCTCAGCAGCAGCCTGCCTGCACATCTCCAGGTTCACGGAGGGCTCTGCTGGAAAACATTGAACCAGAAAATCCTTAGGAAATTGCTCTTGTTGACTGACAGCATGTATCAATGGCCTAGAAAGCTATTTCAAGATATAACAAGATGTGGATTCAAAGCTTGGACACTGTTATGAGGTACTCATCACTGCAGCTTAAGTGGAGTAGATAAGGATCACAGTAAGAGATAAGAGAAATTCAGACTCACCCCTTGGACAGTAATGGTTCATGCATGAATTGACAGAGTAAGGAGAAGTGAAGCAGAGAGGCCACAGAGAGGCTGAACTGCAATGAAGAGGAAGATGAAAGGGCACAGACGCTAGGATGATAGAGGAAGACCGTCGGCGGTGCAAACCTTGATCAGTTTGGTTCTCGGCTGTCACTGTGAGGCCCTGAACAGCCAGATGAGGGCGCTCATGTTGCTGGGCCTGGGGGACACTTTCAGGGTTCAGACCACTGTTTAAAAGTGTAGGCTCTGGGGCAAGATGATGAGAAGCAATCTTCACAGCTTCTGCTTGATCCTTTGGACAGCCAGTGTCTATAAGGAGGTGTGCAGGTCTACCAAAAGAGTCTTTTAGAGCAGGAACAACTTCAGTAGTAGCTGTAGGAGAGGATCTGCTGGAATGTTCTGAGACAGAATTACTGGGACGTCCAATAACACGGGCCCTGGTACTTTTAGGAGGCGGAGTATGAGATTCACTTTGGTTCGATCTTGTTTCACTTTGGTTGGATGACCCACGAAGGAGTGTATTATTCGTTGGCAAAAGAGGCAT
Organism: Ladigesia roloffi; assembly: GCA_037577295.1. Lineage (NCBI taxonomy): Eukaryota > Metazoa > Chordata > Actinopteri > Characiformes > Alestidae > Ladigesia > Ladigesia roloffi. The sequence continues at coordinate 19,653 of JBBKCR010140418.1, read as the reverse complement.
ACTGGCAGAAAATGGGCTGGTAGGTGAGGATGAAGGTGTAGACAAACCTTCCCCACTGGGTAGGTCCAGATGGAGACCGTCTCCACTGGATCCAGAACGGCTGACCTTGGCTATGAAGCTGGTGGTGGGGTTCATGTAGGAGCGAGCTCTGACACGGCTGGTGTTGGGACTCTCCCAGGGCAGAGGAGAGGAGGACCCAGTGGAAGATGTGCGACTCAAGTGCAGTCTGGAATCGGTTCTTTCCACAACAACCTGGGGCACGGTTGGCCGAGATTCATGCTTCGAACGGGACTGGGTCATGGACTTCCGATCTGCACGGAGGAAAAAATAAACAAAAAACAGCAATGGTTAACAGCTGTTCTAAAATGTATAAAGAGATGATCCCATCACAAGCCCTACTGATCAATATTTTATGAGTCATGAATGTGTCTTTTCAGATTGAAAGTGGTCTAATCATGGAAGATCAGATTTTCTTAGCATGTTTTGGAGAAAAAAAAAACATTCATAGTCTTTCATGGTCCCTGTAATGAGGTTAATTCATAATGCTGGGCAACTATTAAAATTAAAACTATCGCATGGTTTCTACGACTTCAATTAGTCGCATTGTTATATGCAAAATTAATTCAAAAGTAGCGTATGGCACTCTTGTTTTTGAAGTTCCTCTATATGAACAAAAGGGCAAGAACATTTGGTGGGCAAACACTTTGTGCTAATCTCTGGTTTTAAAAATCTTCTAATTAGTTTAGTTTCAAGCTGCAGTTCAAATATTTCAAAATCTCAACTTAAACATTAACATGATCAAATCAATTGTAAAACAAAGCTACTGTTCACTAAAGGGCATTCACGTTTTATCTAGTTTGTTATAAAAGAACCAGGTTACCCTCCAAGTCCAGAGTATTGGGAAACAATATAGCAGCTGCAAACAGGGACCAACTCCATGCGAAAGTTAAAAAAAACAGTCCCTGTTGGTGTAATGGTCAATTATATGGACAAAAGTAATGAGATGCCTGAAAGCCAATCTGTGAAAACCAATCTTTCAAAACAACCCTGTGTTAACATGAGAAAAAAATTTTTAAATGATGCGTTTACATTTTAATGTGATGAGCCCATGTAAAAATTTATTACAGCTGTCTGAGTACATAAAGCCACAAAACGTCAAACACAGATTTCCAGGGGAAACACGAAAATACAATAGAAAATCAGGGATTGGATTGCAACCGTGTTAGTAATATGTGCATATATGGTAATGTGTGGAAACTTGAACATAGCCTAAAGTGAATTCCAGACATCAAGTCCAAAGTCTGAGAAACGTACGGTTTGATGTTAGATTCTGGGCTGACATGGACTTCAAAAACCCTGCTGATTGCTTGCCCATCTGACTGGACACCCTGCCAGAATGTGCTCCAGGGGCCTTCCTCCTCTGTGGGGTGGAACGTAGATGTGGACACTGTTCTGGAGGATTAGACTCTGCTTTCTCATCCAAACCGGTCCCTTGACCCTTATCCTCATGCAGGGGTCGTACTGTGGACACCAGGGGCTTAACTTTGGCGCTGGGACCACGGGCAGATGAACGGCCAGCCATGGAGTAGATTGAGGTGGAATTCCTGAACACAAAAATGTGGATGGAATAATCAGATGCTTAGAATGCTTGGAGATTAGAGAATCTGGGCATTAACATATTAGATTGCTGTACTATTGTACCTGCTGTCAGGGCCCTGGGAAAGGAAACGTGCTGAAATGCTGCCTTGGGGATTGAGATGATTTCCTGTTTGAGAGCACGATTCAAATATTAAAATCCTTTTAATAAAGCAAACATCAACATTAACATGGAGAAACCATGGAGCTGGTGTTTTGTACCTATGCTGTCAGTGTCAGCCAATGTTTCAAAGTGTTTCTTGAGGAAGCTTTCTCGTACAGGGCTCTCTGGCTTGTGAAAACTTCCTCTCGCCTCCTCCTCTGGGGTATAACGCTCTTCATCAGTGCTAACAGGCTCTGGGTCATCTGAAATCAGTTAGACACAAAAATAGAGAAACTTGAAGAAGCTTTTTTTCAAATAGCTGTATTGTCACCCTGACCTATTAAAATCACTTCTAAAAACAATTAGTTTTTGTCCCATACTATTTTTAAGAATACCATTTAAAATACAAAGAAAAAACAAAAGCCCAATTGCTGAGCTTTTGTACCCGTCACACTGAATATAAAAGTAATTATGACGGATCAACAATTTGGATCAAATTGTTTGGTGATTTGTATCAGGACTGTTTCATAAAAGCATACCACACAATAATGTATTTTATACTAACAACAAAATCAGTTTAAAAAAAGACTTTGATTTATATAAATAGAAAATTGTTTTGATTTAGAATCAGAATATTTAGCCATTAAACATTTTTACATATAATATACAAATCACACTGCATATGTATATTCTAAGTAGATATATGCAGTAAAAAAAAAACACAAAAATAGTGGGAAAAAATGTGCCTGTAAAGACAATTTCTTTCATTGTAGGAAAAAAATAGACACTCTCTCCTACCACCCCCAAGGAGAAGTGACCTGGGACAAAATCTTGCTTTGTATGCATTTGTCTTAATTATAACTGTTCATGTTTTATTTACAGCAAGGCTCTGACCTCCACGGCCCTGCTCCGGGCTGGATCCACCACTGCCATAGCCAGTGGAGCTGCCGCTGTCCGGGCTGTGGCTATCTGGGCACTGGGCCTGCTCCACCTGCACCTGGGAGACTCCAGGCAGGCTGTCCATGCTGGGGCTCAGCTCAGGATACAGCACTACACCCTCAGGTTCAGGAGACGAGGCAGGAGCCAGCCAGGCAGAATGGGACCGAGCACGCCGCTTCCTTCCCCACTGAAGGGTTCATATGAGAGAGATGAGAGAAGGCATGAAATTGCAAGAGATTAGCAACAAAATAGTCTTTAAGAACTACTTCATGACTGACACCACAACAGTGACTACAGTTGCATTTAACTGGTGCAGTGTTCACTACACCTCACACCACACTACATTTGCTATATTTGCACTCCGCTCAAACAGCATTGACTCATCATTATTAGTATTCAGTACTTTATGTTGCACTTCCATTTGTGCTCTAGATTGGTTCTGTTATATAAGCCAGTTTTTTTTCAACTGAGACTGTATGCGAAAGTCAAGGCCTACCTTCCATTTAAGGAGTTTGAAAGTATAATTCATGCTTTTACAACATCAAGACTGGGCTATTGTAACTCTTTATATGTTGGATTGGATCAATCATCTCTCAAGCGTTTGCAGTTGGTTCAGAATGCATATATATATATGAAAAAAAAAGAAAACACCAATGACCTCTGGGAAAAAACCTCTAAGTTCTATATTTTAAACAATTTCTTTCATTACTTGTTGGTGTTAACAGATACCACTGTCTTATAATTTATTGCTTATAATATTGTTTATAATAACACACAAAACTGTTTTGTAAGTAAATACAATACATTTTGAATGATATGAATTACAACATCTCAAAATCAAATTGCTGTCACTCTATTACACTCTATTTTATGACTTTGGTGTCAAATTCAAAGTCTTAGCACAAATTTGTGTGTGCAAGACGCTCGCGGTGCTGTAGTCATATCTACATGCTTTGAAATGGCTTTCGTGTGAGTCATTAAAAAAATGTCCAAAAACGTTTCGGTCCTCCAGTCCAGCCTCGTTCCCTGAATCCAATAGTGCAGTATGGTACGCCATATTTTTGTGCACTTACTGTGTCGTTCTCCAGGCTGGCAGTGCTGCCGCTGGCTGGGTGGCTATAGAGCCGACCTGTGGAACTCCTCTTTGGGGTGCCGGGTCTGGAGAAGGACTCAAGCTGCCGCAAGTCAAACATGGATTTCACCATCACCTCCAGTGAGCCAATCCTGCAGGACCAGCGTCTACGTTGGCGCGGTGTCTCAGGCAAAGACTGTTCAGACCTGCAGGAACCTGTCAAGGACTGTTGGAACTAGTTCATTAAAAAAAAAAAAAAAAAAAAAAACCCACACACATTGACAAATTTGTGAATTTATTCCCGTTTTAAAAACAGATATGAAAAACCTAGTTAATCTGCACTTTATTCTTTACACATCGCCCCCATATCCACACCCACACACACACGCACACACACACACACACATTTGTGTCATGCATCTAGCACAAAGCTTTTTTCCCCCATAAATGGAAGTGTTTGTGATGTTTTAAAGAAAAGCTCTGAGGAAAACAGTTTCTGACCTTAATGGAGGAGTCCCAGTCATTTATTTCATCAGAAGCACCTGTAACAGAGTTAGCCCATCAGTGCTTTTAAGCTCAAATTAAATCTAATCACAGCAGGAGAGTTTAAAATGTTACCCTGATTGTCTTCTAATGATCCAGGACGGATGATTTCACGACTGTCTGAGGGCTGGTTCTCCACAACACTTTCGTCATCTTCATCCTCATAATCCTCACTTCCCGAGGAGCAGCTCATTATAGAAGGGACACTATGCATCCCTAGACTGCTTGAAGAAGTGCGTCTGAATGAAGATTTAGGAAACAAAAGAAGTGCACTTGGTTTATAAAACCAAGATCGACTCATCTGTGTCCAGATATTACAAAAATGCATATTATTTCACTCTTAAATTAGTCAAGAAATTTTGTTAAAAGGCCACAGTTCTTACATAAGAAGGATTTTAGAAGTCTTATAATACGGCAGCTAAGCTGTTTTACTAACTACTTGTTACATCTAGCTATATTACCCAACTATGTAATAGTAATATTTGTTGAATTTTTGGTATATAAACCAAATTTTATTTATTCATTTATTAATTAATTCATTCTTTTTTTTCCTCACAAATTTGTCAATCAGTTACAACTGTAGTTATTAGCCAAACCTAGATCTTCAGATGAATCTGAGGTGAAACGAGATTTAGTAGTGTCGTTAATGCTGCTTTTTTAATAACGCTTCAGTCTCAAGAATTTTATCTCGCCTTTGTATTCTCATCCAGTTCAGTATGTTACAAATCCACATTACTGTGGCTTGCAAGGAAAAAGAGTACACTCGACAAATAGAGTGAACTGTCTGGGCTGTACCTGAACATAGAGTTTGCTGGGCCATTCTGACAGAATTGCAGTTGTTCCAGACGTTCCCTCATGATGAAGGTCAGCTCAGGTGCAAGTCGCCAGACAAAGATACAACTAAAACACACCCAGACCAGAGGATCACCACAGAGATTCAAAAAGAAGATTTCTGCATAGTAGCTTGAGTAAGTTTTAACAGTCCTACCTGTCTCCTGAGACTGAGATGAGATGCCTGCAGTCACTAGTGAACTTAATACCTGTGATGATTTCTACAAGACATTATTAGGGGGGGGGGGATTGCATTAGCCAACTTTTCAAATATTGATGTAAACACAAATCAAGCAACTGAGAAACAGTCTAGTATCTTAGCCTATTTGAAGCCAAAGCAGCACCAGCATATAAGTAAGGAATTTACCAGAATGCCCAAACATGGCAGCCAGACACTCTCCAGTCTGGAAATCAAAAAGGCTGAGGTTCTTATCAGAGCAGCTGGTGGCCACATACAGACCAGATGGATCTACTTGGACCTGTGGAAAAGATCCATCCCATTAAATCAGCAGAGATTCATTCAATATAACTTGTAATTTGACACACCAAAGCTTGGCCTACCCTGAGAAGACTGCCATCTTCAGCTGGAGAGCCCTTAAAGGACTTCTTTTGTTTTCCACTGCTAATATTGAATACTCTGCCGGATGAGAGAAATCACAGTAGTGTTAATGAATATGAATAGCAAAGTATGTCATACATTAACAGAATATAGATGGTTCATACAATGATGTGTATGAAGTGTTTGTTAATAAAGAATGTGCGCTCACACACCTGATGCTTCTGTCTTGACAGCCCACAGCTGCGTACTTGCAAGTGGGATCCACATCCATATCGTAAAGAGTGCTTTTTCTTACAATATGGTGGGAACGTTTAAATTCGACCCCTCTGAAAGTCTGTTTTAGGGGGGACAACATATCCAAGAGTTATGTCCGCATTACACTGGAAATTAGACATTTATCATATGTAAAGTACAATGAAATAAAATGTTTTTTATTTTATTTTTGGCAACAATATTATTTTCTTACTCATGACAAATATTGACATAACTATGTAAAATCTTTTTAAAATCCTATCAAGCAAACACTGCAGACTACAAGATATGTGAAACTGAAGGTCTGTCGGTTCTAACCTAAATTAAATAAAAAAAATCAACAATCCCCAAACAGCCCTGCAGTCTCCAGACTGCAATTAAGGCAGAGCTGACTCACCCTGTGAGCAGTTCGGAAGTACAAACTCTTATCGGCTCCACAGCTGATCATCCTCACCTTCCCCTCATTGGCTGCAGGGTTGGGACACCACAGTGAGCAGAGAGGCCACAAAGCAGCTCATTAGTGGATTGTACGTGAAGAAATGAAATAAGGTCAAAAGCACAGTGTGTACAGCATCTTAATATTATCACAATCAAAAAGGGGCTAATGGAAAATATCCAGAGCGTGTTTAAGCAGCAAAGTGTGAAAGTAACGCTAAAAGAGATGTAATCATTCATAGCGCACATATAGACTGGAATATAGACTGCTATACGGATATTGAAATGAAATCTCTCACATGTGAAACGGACAGAGGTGATGGAAGAAGAATGCTCATCAAGAGTCTGTAGCAGCTCATAATCATCATCTACATCCAGAACATGGATCAGACGATCTCGACCCGCTGTTGCCAACAGCTTCATTCCTGAACGTGCGCACACATGGTGAGGACCAACAAACCAGACATGTATGTAACCAAACACACAAAACAAAAAAACTACACTGTGCTTACATTTGCACTCCATCTACTACATCAAGCCAGAGATTCACAGATTACCACAGAAAATCTACCTAAATTAATTTCTGTGTAAGATTTTGGGAAGATATATTTTTTTAACTCTGTTTTTTTGCCCTTACAATTGGCTTGTATAATGTGTAAGTCATGCATTGGCCCACTGCTCAGTGTTGTTGCACAGTACTATTTAGACTGAAAAGTAATTGAAATGTATAAGCATATAAAGGCAAAAACACACTCACCAGTCTCAGGTTTTGAATACTCCAAGCACAGGATCTCAGAGTCATGAGCCTCTATTTTAAGCACCTCCTCCATAGTGTTGAGATCATGAACTCTGCAAGACAGAAAATGCAAGTTAAAATTCATATATTTTTTTATTATAACACCACCACATCTTGAAAAGATAGTTAACAAATAAAAAAAAATCACAACAACTAGATAATTAATATAATATAAATTAAGTAGAAGTATGCATTAAATCTAAATCTTATTTAAACAATCAACTTATTTAAAGATTTGTTTACTAGATTACACCCAGCCATCAGAGATGTGCAATACCTCAGGGTACCGGACCGGTCTCCGGAGGCCAGGTGTTTGCCATCTGGACTCACACAGATGGTTCTGATGCCAGTACAGCTCTCCTCAGTCTGACCCTCAGACCTCTCTGCACCACCCGCCGCTGTTCCCTCTGTGTCCAGCAGGGGTGCTGTATTATTGTCAATATAAATGATCTTCCGGAGATCCTAGAAAGAGATGCAAAACAAAAATTAAATTTTTTAAATTATGTATCAAAGCTCCTCTCATGGTCTCTCAATGATCTCTTGTCCCACATTCCACACACCTATAAGAATCATTGTTTTAGAACTACAGCACCACCTTCTGGACAGATTCAGTTGGGCTTCTTTAAAATAAACACATGGTGGTGAAAAAGGCATCACCGAACTGTACAGTAGACTCACACTGCTGACAGCATTGCCACTGTCTGGAAAGTTGAGTGTATCTGTGCTCCACATGCGAACCGTGTTGTCTGCAGAGCAGCTGAAGAACAATTCTGAAGAAGCAGCAGGTCCAGATTTAGGGCATATCTGAAGAATAGATTTGACATTCAATCATTATATAAAAAAAAAAAAGAATGAAAATGTTGACAATTTTTGCACCAATTAGTTTAAAGGCTGTGCTAAATCTCCTTAGCTTAGACACCTAGCTTTTCCAGATTTATACATATGTATATTTAGTGTATGTAAATAATTACTGAAACAAATTTTTGTATTTTAGGCAGACAACAGAAATGAAAGAAAGACAAAATGAACCACCTCAGAAATACTAATGTCATACCGCATACATTTAAACCTTCTGTTTTTCTGATTTTAAAACACGGATATTAAAACCATATTTGGGCCAAGAGATTCTGTCTGTGACTTTTGATAGCAAATTTGAAATGAAGTTTCTTTTTGGAGGATTTTTCAAGTGAAATATAGCACTAGAAGGGGACTCTGAACAGCTCTTGGTTGTGGGGTTAGAAGTGAAACCTGATATTTGTTAATATATTGATTTTGTTGCTGATCTGATTCATATTAAAATTCATAAATTTTTTTGCCTGCCTGCCAGCTTATCCTCTGAAGGATAAATTATATTTGATGAATCTTGCTTAATATTACCAAAAAGACTTTAGAAATTAGTCATTATTTGGGACAAACATTTACTTTAATTAATTTAACCTTTAAAACAGGTTACTTCAATGACGATGAAGACTAATACTGCAAAAATAGCCGAAGGTTATAGAATATGTTCCCAAATATCCAAAGGTTGTTTGTTCCTTTATAATTCGTTTTTTTAAGGCAAGATTTTTGCAATCTTCGGACAGGCAGTGTACCCTACTATATTTTACTGAAACTCTTAGCCCTGGCTTAGTGTTAAAATATTTACCTGCAGGTCCCACACACAGGCGGAGTGGTAGAGGGACGAGTGCACCCTCCCTACTCTCTGCAGGTCTTGCACATCCCACACATACAGACTGTGGTCTTTATACACACAGGACAGCCAGAGGTTAACAGGGTCATATGCAACAGCCACCAAGTCTGGGTAGCAGTCGCCTGGCTTGTTGGGGAACGGGTGACTGAAAAACAGAGTGGAACAGGGAATTTTTGCTGGGACTGAAGGTTTTAACAGTATTATATTAATTGTTTTATAGACTGTAAATTCCATTTAAAGGAATTGGCCTGACCATGTACAATCACACTCAGGAAAATGATCCTAAAATCTCCCTGGAATGTGAATTTAAAACAAAGGCTTATAAAAGGTGCAGCTTAAAACATTGACACTGGGATAAGACAACATCCTTATCTGTTCTTCCAAGTTTGGTACAAAGAAGTGACCTCTAAAATGTCTGTAAAGGTAAAAGATCAGATTTTTCAGCAAATCTCTAATAAACTAATGATATACAGTCTGATCTGTAAATATTGGGACATCTAACCAATACTGTTTAGCTCTAAACACCACCATAATGTATTTGAAGCGAACAAAATGTGCTTGAACTGCAGACTTGAGCTTTAATTTTAAGGTATTTACATACAAATCAGGTGTAGGATTTACAGCAGTGTATATGTGCCTCCCACTTTTTAAGGGACCAAAAGTAATGGGACAATTGGCTGCTCAGTTGTTACATTACCCAGTGTGTTCCCTCATTATCTTATTTACAAGAAGCAGATAAAAAGTCTAGAGTTCATTTCAAGAATGTTATTTGCATTTTGAATCTGTTGCCATCAGCTCTCAATATGAGATACAAAGAGCGGTCCAGATCAGTGAAGCAAGCCATTATTACGCTGAAAAATTAAACAAATCAGAGAGCTGGCAAAAACTTTAGGTGTGGCCACATTCTGTGGAACATTCTCAAAACGAACGAATGCAATGGTGAGCTCAGCAACACCAAAACACCATGGAAAAACTGGTGGTGGATGACAGAAGAATTTTTCCCTGGTGAAGAAAACCCCCCTTATAACAGTTGGCTAGACCAAGAACACTCACCAGGAGGAAGGTTTATGTGTGTCAAATACTCAAGAGACAGTTTCCCCAGAGTGAACACAGAGGGTGTAAGATTTAACCATTGGTGAACCTCCAAATCAGGAAGGCCAGATTACAGTTTGCGAACCAATATCTAAAAAGCTTCACAGTTCTGGAATAATATCCTATGGACAGATAAGACAAATATCATCTTGTCCAAGAGTGATGGGAAGAGAAGAGTATGGAGAAGGAAAGGAACTGCTCATGATTTAAAACATACCATCTCATCAGTTATGCATGGTGGTGGTTGTGTCATGGCATGGGCATGTACGACTGAAAATGTAACTGGTTCCCTTGTATTTATTGATGTGACTGCTGCAGTATGAATTCTGAAGTGTTCAGGCATTATTATCTGCCCATAATCAGCCAAATGCTTCAGAACTCATTGGACAGGGCTTCACAGTGCAAATAGACAATGACTCGAATCCTACTGAGAAAACAACCATTTTTAAAGGCTAGGAAGTGGAATTTTATGCAATGGCCAAGTCAATCACATGACCTGAACACGATTGAGCATGCATTTCACTTTCTGAAGACAAAAGTGAAAATGCCCCAAGAACCAGCAGGGATTATAGACAGTTGTAACCCTGCATCTGGTGTGTCTATGTATTCCAGACTTAAGGCTGTAATTGAGTGCAAAGGATTTGCAACCAAGTACTAAAAAGTGAATATTTGATTTATGATGGTTAATTTGTCCCATTATATTTGGTCCCTTAAAAAAGTGGAAGGCACATATACAAACTGTTGTCATTCCTCCAATGTTCACCAGATTTGTATGTAACCTCAAATTAAAGCTAAAAGTCTGCAGTCAAAGCACATCCTCTTTGGTTCATTTAGAGCCAAAGTATATAGAGCCAAAATGATTAGAATTGTGCTGATGTCCCAATATTTATGGACCTGACTTGAAGCCTGTAAGATGAGATTCTGTCTGGACTTACCCCGCCTGTGTGAGGGCAGCCACATCGGTGTCCAGGTGATGTGGGCGTGGCATGGTGCAGATAAAGTGCAGGTCAACAGGGCTAAAAACTCGCACTGTCCCATCAGAACATCCACAGAAAATTAGCTCCTCAGTCACAGACAGGGAACTCGCTGTAGGTGTCTATATGCAACACACAGAGGGGGAAATAAGCACAATAAGACATGCCCTTTAACATCTTCTAAAATGTATTCTGGTTTTTACCTACCTGGTTCACCAAGGTAGTAATACATTAAATAATTTACACATATGACTGAATAATAAGACAGAACAAGCTACACTAAAACATACAAGCTACACTAACTGTTAATACCACATCTGACCCCTCATTACTGATTTGTTTTCTTCTTCAGTGGTCCAAATAGGCCTGAAAACAGCCTAATCTGAAGCAAAATCCTGAAAGCTTATTTGTATATACTTGCATTGGTACCACTTTGCACACAGTAAATTCAAACTAGCATTAAATCCAAAAGCAATTCTAACTACCATACATTAATGTGCATCTCATTCAAAAGCCCATGAGGTACAGAGAAGAGCCAATTTGTACTGTTAGTCTCATATAAACACATAATATTTAATCAAAAATGCAAACTTTAGACCAAATTTAGCCAAATATATAAAATTGGAGAATAGAAGATTTAACCGTATTCAGCTTAAAGTGCTTAATCAGATATCATTACAAGCTGAATAAGTTAAAACTAAACAAAACTAAACAAAACACATTAAGTTGGATTTTGCACATATGTTCTGGTTTTTGGTTGATTTACAACTGCATTCCAGGTTAGAATTACACCAAACCCTGAACAAACAATTGTTTATGTTGATTAGCACTAATATTCAAATTCCTAACATGGTTTAAAGAGGCCCTTGTTGCCAAGAGGTAGATGTTGTTCAGTCTTTCACAGGGGCTCGCTGTTCCAGCTCTCCAAAACTACAAAAGACCAAATCTGTGGATAAAAATCTTAAAAACTTTGCTATGAACTTGGAGGGTGTATGTTTGTATTAACTCTAATCCCTCACATGAATTATCTGTGTTAGTGTTCAAAATACAAATGAAAAAAAGCTCCTTGGTATCAGACGAACACATGCATAACAAAACAAAACAAAAAAAACAAAAACAAACAAACAAAAAAAACATGTTTAGATCCCTTCAAGGCTTTGACCCATTTTAACATTGAAGAAAAGGCAGGTCAATTTAAGTAGATTGTCTACTGGATGCACATCCAACCCTAATCTCAGTCCAATTACAAGCAAGACACCACAGAATCCGCAGAGTAATTGTGCCAAGTAGGACAAAGTGTACAGGTACATCAAAACAGAGAGTGCAGACAGGTAGAACCAATGTTCTTAGCTGACCCAGACTTGTTTTGGTTCATCTGATACTATAAATGCAGAGGTAATGGAATGAGAATTAGGTCACGAGTTACATCTTTATCGCTGGCCTAAAAGCATTTTACAGACTTTGAATAATTGTTGATATGTCTAGAGTAGTACTCATTTTCAAAAAACACCCTTATATATGAAATATTTTTGCTAGTGCAGCAAAATATTTTCAGCAGGTGAAGTGAACTGATTATCCCATTGCACTGTTACCTGTCAAGGGGAAGCATGTAAATATTATACAGGACAACCCAGTGGGTAGTACATAGCATTAGTGGTCCAAAGATGAACAATCAGTCATAAGCACTAGGGATGTCCAGATCCGATCACATGACCGGAAATAGGGCCCGATCACATAGTTTCAGACTGGTTTCAGAATCGGCCATTACCTCCCAATCAGGACTCTGGTATACAAATGTTAGAAATTGTGTGCTGGTTGTGGTCGAATGGGTCAGAATACACAGTGAATAACAGCTTGCTCTCACCACTGAAAACACCTACACTTGTGTGGTGTACCATGTTTTCTATTGTGTCTGGATCACTTTTATTTTTTTCCCCAGTCATCCTCTCACAGACCACACCTAACAAACAAGTCTGAGGAGCTGACCTTTCAGCTTTAGTGCTTCCCTTAGCCTAGAGATGAGTCATTCTTGACATGATTCAAACACGATCCATAATACCATGAAAAGCTTTCATTACAGCCCATTATCATAATTTTTGTGTTCTTTTAGAATACTTCATAGTAAATGTGTAAATATTATACATAGAATTATTAGTGTCAGCAATACACATCATTGTTATTTCTCTCTTTGTAACACAGTCTGATACTACATGGATTCTCACCCGTAAGTCCACCCACTTATCCAGCATCCTCTTCGCATTGAACTCACAAAGCAGTCCGGAAGACGTAATGCAAAAGGTGCTCTCAGATTTGCTGCCACATCCACAAGCTACATCACAGAAGAGGTTGTTTTGTAGCTCTCCCAAAAGGCCAGAGCGGCCAAGCAGCGGCACAGGGGCTGCAAGCTGCAGTGAAGAAAACATCATGGTATTGAACGGGGCATTGTAGATTAATATCAGAATAAAAACAGGAAAGGAACAGTCATAGTCTAATTATATTTTGCCTGAGAAATATAAAAATAGTTCAGTATTTAACAGATGCTTTTATTCAAACTGCCATAAATTTGGCATTCATTAAAAATGCACTGATACATCTTGCCTGTTCACTAGAGATCAATGTATGAAGAAAATGTATTCAAAGTAAAAAGCCTGAAAAATGGCTGCTCCTTTTTTTAAATGAAGCCAAAAAGAGCCCAGCTGCTGTTCTACCGTGTCCTCAGAGATGAATTTCACAGCTCTGTACGTGAGTTGACAGTAGAGATTAGTTCCTCCTTTTCTGTTCAAAATCAATGTGACTTGCTCTACACCTACTGCTATTGACTTAGGCATGCATTGACTTATCAAACTGACAATCTGTGTATTTTCACATGCTACCGTGCATTGGTTTTTGTTGCCTGTCGGCTCATTACTTTCACTGAAATCATTGGAAAACAAAGTCCTCGGATTGCAGCCTGAATCTCAGTGTTGTTTAGACAGAAACACACAAAATAATTACAGTCAGTTCTGCAAGGATGTGTACCTTGATGGAGTTGCAGGGTTCTAGGTACCAGAACCGGACATGTCTGTTCCCAGCTGTCACAAAGTAAGAGCTGTCCTCAGAAAAGGACACTGCCGTCACTTTACTGGACACCTTGTTTGCAGCTACCAACAGGTTTTTCTGCGAGAAGTATACAACAAATACAAAAAAAAAACCCTGCATGATCTCCACTGCCACTTATTGACTTAAAGCAACACTTGGGTTTTCCAACTGCGGTTTAATCAGTGGTATGTTTCTGTACTTAGTACTTATTTACTTAGTACAGAACTGAAAACCCTTTGCAAACTTCTACAAACTAACAGTTATGTTCCAGTTTACAAACTGGATAGAATAATTCATGATAATGCATTAAAATAGAGCATATTCTATAAAAACATTTATAGAATGCTGCAATGAATGACTTAACTTGTAAATGTTTCTCAATTAACCAGTTTTCAGTTTGGATTTTTTTACTAGGTAAAAGAAACCAAGTGAAACATACAGTCCACCAAACCAGACAAGCTTCAAACACACCAGATAAAGATTAGTTTGAAAAAGACTGGTGGAAAAAGACTGTTCATTTAAGAATACAAGGCTGGTCATTAGAGCTCAGTTTACCTTCCAGGCCCACACATTTACGCTCATGTCATGCTGGTAGCCCACGCTAACGATGTATTTGCTGTTGGGGGAGAAGGCCACGCAGGCCACCCCGTACTTGTGCCCCTGCAGCTCAGCCACCTGGGACTTCTCCGCCACATCCCAAACTCGCACTGCAGGCAGGTGACCGCTCTGAGAAGAAAAGGAAAAGTCATTATTTTTAATAACGCCTGCAGCCACATTGAGCTTAGTGCATGGGGCCTCATTTATCCTTCCGTTAGAATGAAGTGCACTGTAGAGTTTCAGAAGTGACATGAGAACAGAGGCCCTTTCAATAAAGCAACAATGGCCAAAGTCAATACCACATTCTGCAGCACAAAACAAGATTAGTCTGTTGATAAGATTACTCCCCGACCTGAAGTATTCAAGCCTCGGCATCTCTCCTGTCTACCCTGATGTGATCACACACAGAGACATGCCTTATCTGTGGCTCCATAGCATGAATGGAGGAATAAAAACCCTAAAAGGCTAGAGAGAAGATACAAGGAACGATGATAAAATGCTAATGTCAAATGCTATTTTGGCTAAACTAAATGGAATCGTGTCTATAGTGAATTTTCTGAGGCTCCGTCACATGCTGCCATGGCAACCGCAGCACTCACAGCCCCGGCTCTGGGGGAAGTCTTTAATCGGCCGGTAATGGATGGAGAGGATTACTCTAATGTGCCCCAGAGATCAGCACGCAGACATGGTCTTATAATCTACGCCCGTCTCTACATACCTAACCCAAATACACAAGCAGTGTTGCGGCCTGCCAAGCAAAGCCGTGGGGTGAACGACCTATTACCATCCTACCGCCTTCAAGCAAGCGCATAGGTCTCATGCACATAGGTCTGATTATCCATTATTTTATTTAGTACCACAGAAAGATACAAGGCATCATGATTATGTTGTCAAAATTTTTCATATAGGGCAAATTTTACACGATTTATAGGCCTCTAATGATTTGTCCATTACCTCTCCTGTAACAAGATATTTTCCATCTGAAGAAAAGGCTAAGGTGGTTATGGTTTTCCTGCGGAAAGAAAAAAAAAAAAACATCTGTAATATCTGGACACTGCAACACATTTTGATCATTATTAATTCAAAAAGCAAATTAAATAAATAAATAAACACATAATACAAATAAATTATTCCCAAATTCAGTCAATAAAGAGAAAAAATACCAATAACATTATTTTGCTCATTACCTGGATGTATTGATTATGTGTTGTTGTGTGTTTTTCTTAGGATTCAGGAGCACCACCACACACCTGGCATGAACACACAATAAACACACACCACTGATTTATGGCAGTTGTAGCTTCAGAGTTGCTCAAAGAGACTTTCACAAGGAAGGAAATCATGGTCACTTGGTCAAATGCTCAAAATGTGTGTGATGAAATGATATGACTTCCAGAACCTGGATATAGCTCTGTGCAAATGTCTAAGGCTCCAATGCAAATCATTTAAAGCCAGTTTTCTGCATGTGTGAGATGATGTGCCTCTCCGTTAGCAAAGTTAACAATGCAAACAAGTCTCTTGGGGGGGAAAAAAATGATGTTTTGTAAGCTGGTAAGGAGAACACGGATTCAGGTCCAGGCATATTAATATACTGCACCTTAAACATCCTTTATTGCATAATTTTATTTCTAAAAAAAATACCAACTGTTTTTTTCCTTTACTTTTATTTTCCAACGTTATTATTTTCCATCTGTGCCCAAGACTTTTGCACAGTACTGTACATCTTGACGTTACAAAGCCATCACTGACCACAGCAGTTTATCCTGTGAGCTGAATTTCATGCAAATATTTTATCTGATTGAAAGCTAACTCTGCATTATAAATGCACCTGTCTCAACACACTACTAGGTGCTAACAGTTAGAGCAGACATCTGCTAAAAGGAATTCTCTGACTGGTCTAAATAACCTGCTTACTCCCCATGAGACTGAGCTTGATCTGAAAACAGCTTACACAGCATTGGTTAGGAAACGACTGAGCCGGCATTAGGATTCTTCAGCATGCGGTTCATTAAGCAGTTCTTAGCTTAAGGGCTGTGCTGTTATGTCAATACAGCACAAAAACATTGCAGGACAGCAAAGCCTTTCGGTTTTCAGCTGTAACATTAAGTCGGGCGCGCTCATTAGGCCTGCAGGAGAACTGCAGCAAACCCTCTCAGCAAGGTTGTGTGTGCAAACGACTACAAAATAATAGGTGATCATCCTGTTCTCACAAAGGCCACCCTGAAATAACACTCGTCACATCAGTCTAGGCTCCATCTTGATGTAAACTTTACACTTTACACTGTAAGGGAATCTCAAGTACTCACCCAGCTAGATACGCAACTGTCCCTGAGCAGGGGTCACAAGTCAATCCGGTGCTTCCAGAAGTTGTGATGCCGAGGACCCTCTCAAGAGTTACCTATAAAATCACAAAGATTGTTATGAAGAAGTATTAGGACAAGTACAGTGAACACCAAAAACACAGACAGTTTGGAGTATAAGTGACACCATGAGGCACTAGAAAAGAATCAAATTCATTATAAGCAACACAGGAAGTAGTGATCAGAGAGTCAGGGGGGTTCTGGTAAGCTTAGAACCTTTCACATTTGGTGGCTGGGGGGGGTCAAGCAGTGACAAATCACAGTTGAACCAAATTGTGCATAAACTCACCACTTACAAACAATTCTAAACACCCTCATACAAATATTGATGAAAGAAACACAAAGGTCTTAAAACACTCCACACACTAAGCTTATCATCAGTGAGCAATCAGTGCTATTGATCGTTTGTTCTTTAGTGGTTTTGTAATTATGTTACCCAACGTCTATATTTCACATGCTGTGGGAGTGACATGTGTTAACAGTTACAGATAGTTTTGAAGGAGGAAGAACATTTAGTATTTAGTGTTTAAATACTGGGACAGCTGAGCTTCAGGATATCTGGATGAAGCAGAAAATTTTGTTAAAATAGCATTTTAGGTTGTTTTTTTCCATTATAGGTCTTGCAAAGCAATCTCTTTGCTATTATTGCAGGTCATATTACAATTGATAGTAATGTAATTTGGTCCTCATCCATGTAGACATCTTCAACTTGTGTACACTCACCTACCAAAAATCTAACATCTAGCCACTATAATTGATAAAACCGGTAAAACAAATCTACAATTAATATTACCAGATTAAACAGCATGAAGCAGATTTATAAGTACAGTACATATAATGTAATGCCTTGATTTTGAATGCAGCCCTTATTTCCTTAATACTCAACCAAGTCATTTCTCTATGCGTTTTGGCTGATCTGTAGCCAGTCACCTCACAAAGTATGCTGCCTTTTAGCACACAGACTACTATGGCTCTAAAGTCAAGGAACATTTACATTTTTATTAAACTATTAGTCCTGTTTGAATGCTATAATATACTACATAATATACTGCAACACACTACACAACATACTATACTACACCTTACTATTCGCACAACACCAATTAGTGTACTAATGGATAAAGATACCATATGAAAATAATTAATGTGTACTATAGTAATTAATGGTCTGCTATTGACATGGTAGTGTGTTTGGGTGCAGCCAAGACGTATCTTTCAGGAATAAACCAACTTGGCAAACATCCTGTCTAGACACCTGGCCACAAAGCAGACTTAACTGTGGTTTTAGTGGACTCATTGATTAAACTGAACACTTTGGTCTTTCCACGGGACACAATTACTTTGGTTAGATTAAATGAATGAAACAAAATAAGACCAGAACAAGGTTTCCCGAGGATAAGGCCAAGCTAGCTCAAATAACCAGTGTGTTGGAGCCCACAGCAACAGTACCTATTGCCTTTCTTACGCTTCATTGACAAAAGTACTGGGACACACCTGTTTTTCATGGTTTGGGCTAGGCCCCTTACTTACAGTGATTGGCAAACGTAATGCTTCAGCATTCAAAAATATTTTGGACTTCCAAATTTGTCGACACAGTTTGGGGAATAACCTTTTATATGGCAGCATGACTGCGCCCCTGTGCCCAAAGTAAGCTCCATCCAAAACCTTTGGGATGAGGTCAAACGGCGAGCAAGGCCTTCTCGTCCAAAATCTGTGGCTGACCTCATAAATCCTCTACAGAATGAGAGGGCAGAAATTCCCGCGGAATCATCCCAAAATCTTGTGGAAAGCCTTCAAATAAGAAAATAAGCTGTTTTAACAGAAACAGCTTATTGTCCAACTCCATATTGAAGTCTATGTATTTGAATCTAATGTCATTAAAGTCTCGGTTGATGTAATGGTCAGACGTCCCGATACTTTCCATGTAGCGTACTTTTCCATGAAGTGTATACTTAATGTTCCTTACCTTATTACTCAGGTTCTCTTTGACGGCTCGTCGACTTCTCTTGAGTTTGATGGACGGGGAGCGCAACAGACTCCTAATTCTGCTCTTAATAGTTGAGCCCTCCATTGTGGCTCATAATCCAACAGTCCAGTGAAATGAGTGCATCAGCGCTCCAAACCTGAAGACACACGTCTGCTCAACTACTTTAAAATCAGCGTGAGGAAAAACACACAGCCCTAAAGTTTCAGGCTCCACCAGCAGCAGCTGATCTGCCCTGATTGGCTGTGGTTTTTCTTTACCTGAACTCCAGCACCTATCAACAGAAAGGGGCGGGATCTGAGTCGCAATCTTATTGGACGAAAATTAACAGGCACTTTCACACATCATTGGTCCAAGCACCCCTTCTAATTACTGAATGCACTGACTTAAAAGCTGTTGAGAGGTTAGGCACTTGTGCACATTTAGGGAAGAACCTTTTTTATTCCTAGACAGCTGCACTCCGGGGCATATAAAGAGTTCGGTGTGGAAGAACGTGACTGGCCTGGACAGGGCTGAAACGGTGATTGCACACAAGGCCTTATCATCCAACATCAGCGCATGACCTTATAAATCCTCTACAGAACGCACGGGCACAAATTCCTGCAGAAAGCTCTCCAAGTAGAAGTCCAGACCATCACAAATGTATTTGAATGCAATGTCATTAAAATCCCTGTTGGTGTAATGGCCAGGTGTCCGAGTACCTTTGTCTAATA
>JBBKCR010140408.1:0-20914 GCA_037577295.1 Ladigesia roloffi | reverse complement strand
GTGGGACAGTAACTGTGATGATGCAACTTTGATCAGGAAGTCCGGAGTTTGAAAGACACTTTTTCAGTGATTACAGTTTATATATATATGTCAGTCTTTGTTTTGTTACGCTATTTTGTTACATGCCTACAGAGAATGTTGTTTATCTTTCACCAGTTTTTAAACCACTTGTTCTGAACGAATATGTTCAAGCACTTCGCTCAGAATATGAAAACTGAAATCACTAGTTCTATGAGAGAAGATATTTAAATGTATAATATTACATCTATCTTGCTTTTAGGCTGGTTACGAGTGGGGGAAAAAAGGAAAATATTTCATGTCACATGTTATTTGATATTGTGCATTGTCTGAATGCTAAATTAATATCGTTAAAGTTTTGTACAGATGTATTTTTTATTATTTAAAAAAAATAATAATTTCTTTTGTTTTTCAGTTTCAGTTTTTGGCCAGGGACAGCAGATAGGTGGGTTTACCCCATGTCTACGCTGATGGACCAACTTCCATGTGTCATTGTAGTATTCCAGTGCTCTACTCCTCAGCAATATAACTTACAGCAATTATGGCTGTTCTCATCACTGTGGAAAGCAAGAAGTGTGTCCCAACCAGCCATTCATCATTCTGCCCATGTTTGCAAGACATCGAGCACCCAGGTGGTTCCACTTAAATCTGCAGTTTTGACCCATAGGTTTTTGCCCCTATGCTTTTTTGAGGCAAATGTTAGTGATTTGGAGTGCTTAAGGCATGTCAGGGTTCTGCACTACGTATATATTCTGCTTCAGTTATTTGAGTTTCAGTTTAATGTGATTTAGGGACATTCTGTCTCAGTTCTGGACAACTGGGTTAAATTATGATCCAGTTCTGCTTAAATTAAATCTGTCTCAGTTATGTTTAACTGTAATGGGTGTTTAGTTATTTGCTTCATTTAGTTAATTCTGCTACATTGTGGACTTTTGCGCTTAATTGAGATGGGTTCTGTCTCACATCTGTATGACTGGGACCGAGTTCTGACTTGATTAAGATGTCTCCAACTGCACTTGTTTGTAATGTAGATGGTTTGAATGGGTTTCTTTCTATCTTCTGCCTTAATTTGGTCCAAATACTTTTAGTGTCGCCTCTCTACTCACCTGCAGGATATCTTTGGGAAGGTTCCCCAGGTTCTCCTGCACGCTTATGGTGTACGGTGAAAGCTCAAACACAGGCACACAGTCGTTCACGTCCAGCAGCACGATGTTCACCGTGGCACGATCAACTCTAGGGCTGCTCCCCCGGTCTGCAGCCTGGACCACCAGCGAGTATGATGGACAAGTCTCCCGGTCCAGTAATTTGGCAATGGAGATCACTCCGGTCACCGAGTCGATCCTGAAGTTGGAGTTCCCATTTCCGGCCGTGATGGAGAAGCGAATCTGCCCGTTGGTTCCTTCATCTGCGTCACTGGCGAACACTTGTAGGACATCGGTTCCACTGAGCATGTTTTCCTCGATATCAATGTCGTAGATGTTCTGTGAGAAGCTCGGCGTATTGTCATTTACATCCAGGACCACCATGGTCACCTCCATTGTGGAGGACAGTGGCGGCTGGCCTTTGTCTGTAGCTACCACTTCCAGTGTGTAATTGGCCATCTCCTCACGATCCAGCTCCCCCACCAGCCTCACACTTCCATCAATGTTGTCAATGCTGAACTTGATCCCGTACAAGCCCCCTAAAGAATATTCCACATAACTGTTGGGCCCACTGTCCGCATCAGTCGCGTGCGCCGTGAACACCACCGTGTCCACCGCTGTGTTCTCCTGGACGTATGCCATCATCTGTGACGTGAACACGGGCGGGCAGTCATTGACATCCAGAAGAATGATGGAAACCTGGGCGGTGCTGGTGAAGCGGGTGGCTGGGGGAGGAGCCATGTCATTGACTGTGATGACAAGGTTGTAGAAGGACTGCATCTCCCGGTCAAGATGTTTCCGTGTTTGGAGGACCCCTGCATCCGTGATGCTGAAGTGGGCCTGAGGGTCTCCTGAAGCTATGCTGTAGGACAGCTGGGCGTTTGGACCTGCAGAAAAACACCAGCACTTCCAATTAATGATATTTAAGATGGTTTCCATAATAACAATGTATAAGTGTTTCTGTTATGACATGTGGTGCTTTTGAAATCAAGCTCCGACTTGGCATGGAAGCACAAGACACAACACAATATATAGTGCATGAGCGTTTTCTTTGGTATGAGCATGGTAAATACAGTAATACATATATTGAACTTATCATAGGTGTGGGGGTTTCCACTAATGATAATTACTTCGTTTCTCAGAAAAAAATCAGTGAGAGGCTGAAGTCACAACTGCTGAACCACAGTTAAGCGAGGCTTTACTGTACAGATATAGTACATATTTATTTAGATATTTATTTAACTGTGGGATCTGCGTCCAGCAAATCTCTTTAATTTCTAAAGCCATACTTCACTCCAGATTATCCACTCATAATAAACACAAGGGCTGAGGTCATCCTTCAGCAGCATGGCTGTAAATCTTTCTTTAAAGCTTTAAATTATGAGATGCTCATCTGACTGATGCTTTTCCATTTATTGTTAAAACAACATAAGCTGCTGATAGGCCCACTTCCTCTGGGTGATTGATCTGTATTTTCATCTTAAGAATGTGGATGATGCAAAAATAATCGCCTCAGCTGCATTTATGTCTGATAAAGGAAGAATACATTGTTCTCAGACTGCAGACACATCTCAGAGCTATCAGAAGGTTATCTAAGAAAAAAGATAAACAGTGATAATTCATAGCCTACAACAGGCTGAACTGTGTTATAAAAGCACATGCAGTGAGACCTGCAGTTCCTTCTCTTCTACTTTTACATGTCATTGTAATTATATCTCTGAATCATGACTGACTGAGAGAAATTATATTAATATGTTTTTAGTATTACTTATTCAGCAACAACATCCATCCAATAAAATCATAAAAGAAACAATTAAGACTGCAGAGAAGACAACTAAACCTATGATGTTTCACAACTTTAAATACTCAACTGAAGTAAGCTTAAAAATTATTGTTCCTGAATAAACACTAGAGTGAAATATTTTGTTCCACCTTAAATGTTGCACTGAAGCCATTCAAATCCTGATGTTCCACATTCAGTACTGCAGCAGTCAGCTTGAATACTGACGTTACACCTTAAATACTACAATTCAGCAGTCTTTTATATTGATGATCCACCTTAAATACTGTAGTGGTCACCCTAAATACTGACATTCCACCTTTAATACTGCAATGGTCAGCTTAACTACTGGTTTTCCACATGATATACTGCAGTTGAGCCAGCTTAAATACAGATGTTTCACATTAAATGCTAAAGTTTAGCCTTCGCTACCTCCAGTAAATACATTAAAATACAAAATCCATTAGAATGCAACATCAATGTGACAACAGCCTAGGAGACCAAGAGTAGTCAGGTGGGGAATTCAGTAAAGTGTGTAATTCATGCATTTAGTGTTTACAGTATGCTGGGTTTTGACTGGTGGGTAATGAACTGGTCTGACTGGCTGGTCTTTGGGATCAGAGGATCACCTCTAAATAACAAACAAGTTAAAGTGACCCTCCCGAATACCAGAAACACCTCAAACCCTTCCCACAGAACACCCCCCTTCATTGGCCCCATTCCCACGCCATGGACAGAGAGGGACAGAGATGTCACACTCCAGGAAGATCCAACAATCCTATTTTGAGAGCAATATGGCCAGGATGCTAGCATGAGGAGCTTGTGGGATGAACCACATCCAATGCAAATGAGAGAGTGACAATTAGGAATTCATAATGAGAATATAGGTCACCGTAACCACATTAGACACCAACTTGAGTCAGATTAAAGCCAGACAAGATATTCAAGGCTAATGCAAGTTAGCCTAGTTGCCTTTAGCTTGTTTACTAGGGGATGTTAAACTGTTTTGTGACAACTTGGTTGTAAAACACACCTTATAAATAAAATTTAATTCAACAAAATTTTATTTGTGTTGTATTTGCCCCAGCTGTGCCATCAAACAGTAGAGATGCACTTTCAGAGCAGTTAAGACTACCTGACATCTCTTTGATGTATCCATTTTTCGAAACGTCTCCTCATAGGTGAGATGATATTTGCTTCGATACTGGTATTACTCATCTGATTTTGACTAATTTGACAGTACGAACAGATTTGTTGTACAACCACACAAGCTCCGTTAGCATCAGCTGTGTGGCTGCAGCCTGAAATTGGTGTGATTTAGTGTTTGATCAGCTGTCATTTGTATAAATATAAAACTTAAGATCACAGCATTTTGACTTTGAATTTCCATTTATTTTCATTCCTGGTCAGCAGTTAAAACAAGTTCGAATGTTCAGTGTTGAGCATTTCCAGATCGCACTGGCGTGACAGAATAAGCCAATGGAAAGTAGTTAGATGCTTCAACCAAGTGAAGTGAAGGGTTAAAGTATATGCAGGAGGGGCTGGACAATCAGCTAACTCTGCTAAAAAAATTCTGGAGAGGAAAACAAAGTAGGTTAAAAAAAAAAAAAAGGGAGTGACGCTGGATGGACGTGTGGAGAGGCTGTGTGAAAAATGCATGCAGGGTTCCGCGCAAGGCTAGAATGCAGAACAGAGCCAGATCTGCTCAATCTCTCAGCTCTCTGGCATCAGGTAACACTGTGCCGTGGCAGAGCACGCATGTGTGATATGCATTGCCGGAGTGGAGGCGTAACACTATCGCCTTGTCTGAGCCACGAGGGACCGAATGGTGCATTTTTCACACTGAGCAAAACCATTTGGAAATCAGGTCAGATGGATATCAGCATGCTTGGAGTTTTTTGAGGCCTGGAAGAATGGAAATGTGACTTATATTGGAATTATAAATTTTTGTTTTCTTAGATTCCCCCCCTTACTTAGAAACTCAAACAACTTGGGCCACAAACAGTCCAGAGCTACAGACAACTTGTTTTTGGATGTTAGTCTGACAGCGAACATTTAGAAGCTTCAGAGAAATCCAACTAAACTCTACATACTGAAGGGCTCCTCTTGCTTGGATAATTATTAGTATGTTTCTCTCGGTGGGTTTCTAGATAGACTACCAAATAGAGCTAAATTGATTCCCATTGGCCAGTCTGAACTGGAAGTCTGGCTGTAGTATTTACTACCACTGTGATTCAGCAACAGCAACAAATGAAGAGGAATTCATTCCTTAATAGATTGTTCTTGTACTTATTTTCCGGAATTATTCCCCAGACATGCATATATTCTCATTTAAATGCCAGTCCCTGAACCTGACCAGTTTTAGAGGAATGTTTTTTGTGTGTAAATTCACACAGTGACCCACATACAAATCATTCATGCATAACAAAACCATTGAACTTGACTGTCGGAGTAAAACATGTGTTCCTGTTTTGTTTTCATTTAATTTATCCAATATACCAAAGAAAAGACAGTTTGACCAACAAGGTGGTACAAAGCAGAATATAAATAAAGGAGTGGCTCAAGACTTTTCTGTTGTATATTAAAGAAAATTATTTGTACTTCTACCCATATTTGGAGTGAAAAAATGCACATTTACAGTGATATACAACATATATCCAAACCTTAGGTCCAATTTTGTTTAAGGTACCATGGCCAACTCAAAACCTAAAAACTTGTTCTTTCCCCGTTCCCACTTGTTCTTTCCCCGACATTTACAGATCAAACTGGACCAATTAAACAGTTCAAAACAACCTGAAATGAAATACTGGCTCATTAAAGTGCACTGAAGCTCCTCAGAGATTTCTGAGTTACAGTACTTTCAAGGGTCTCACCATCGTCTGTGTCACTGGCAGCCACCACGAGGACTGAAGATCCCGGGGTAATGTTCTCCGAGATGGACGTGCTGTAAGAAGTGGCATTAAACACCGGCTGGTTGTCATTGACATCCAGAACATTAAAGTAGACCCTGACTGAGCTCGCCTGTCCCCCACCGTCCACCGCCCATGCAGTCAGGATGTAGTACTGCTGTGTCTCATAGTCCAGTGGCTGCGTCACGTTAAACACACCCGTCACTGGGTTCAGGAGGAAGGTGGAGTCTTTGTCATCCTCCTCCAAGGTGTAGGTGATCTCCCCGTTTGCACCTGAGTCTGAGTCACTGGCCAGGATGGCCGCCACAATCGACCCTGGGAGGCGGACGGAAGGAAAGAGTGGTCATGAGTAAAGAAGAGACAGATGAAGAAAGCACATATCAAAGCACAGATCAAACTACACTTTGCAAAAACATAGAAAGGCAGCAGCTTATGGTTCTCAAATCCTCCCATCAAAGTGTGCTATTGTTGTACTGAGAGCAATAGTTTGATCTCTGTGGTTTGGGTGTGAGGGTCTGATGTGTTGTTTGTATCATTTAAAACTCCCTAACCAGAGGTTATGACCTTGACCAGACAGTCATGGTTTAATTTTCTGCACTCATAAGCCAGCCATGCATTGTATTTCGTCTGGAAGTGGCTCCTTCCAGACTAGTTTACCCTAATGTGCTTCATCATAATCCACTACATGTATCATGACAGTTTTCCTAACTTGCATCCCTACCAGGACCATATTTTTTATACAGCCTTCTTGAACTCAGCGACCCTTCTGGTAAGGGTTAGCTCAGTATGGAGATTTTCAAGCCAGAACATCAGCTTGGCATGGTCCAGGCTCATTTGCACCAAATGAGCTGATATCATTGTTCTAATAAACGAATTTGACACTGTTCCCTACTCAAGAGGCACCACAGCAAATTGGCTTATCTACCTACTAGCTAATTAACTTTTACAGTGAAATATGTTCAGCCCTGCAAGCTAAGTTCCCTGTAAGTTCACCCTTATAAGCCCTCTGACTGTGCTGAGTTGCAAGTAAGCAGTGACAGCTACTATCTCCACAAATACGAACTGATCCAAGGAGGAGATTCTCAAAAATCATCATTTAAACATAATGTCAAAAACTCTCATCAATTTCTCATAAACACTTCTATGATGCCATCTGATTGTTGCCATGTAGAAGTGTTTGTCTGTTAGTTTTGTTGATTAAACCACTAGATTGAAGGAAATCTGTAATCTGTATTCAGTTGTAGAAATATGTACAGGAAACTCGAGGGTCTGTAAACTAAACAGAAGAGAGGCTCATACCTGGTGTCATGTCTTCGGGGATATCGAAGGAGTAGACGGAGCGAGAGAACTTCGGCATGTGATCGTTCACGTCACTGACAGTGATGTTGACCCGCATGTCAGAGGACTGTTGGCCATCATCAGCCCGCACCAGGAGAGAGTACTTTGAGCGACGCTCTCTGTCCAGTCGCTTCGTGGCGATAAGATCACCGGACTCAGGATCGATCCGGAAACTGTCGTCAGCACCACTGATGATGGTATACGTGACCAGAGCATTGGGACCCTGCAGCAGACAGAGAAGAGAGTTGTAGCTACATTAATTGCAACTCCAAAGGATCGTAAACTTGCCACCCAAGACAAGTTTACGATCCATCCTCGCATTCCTCCTATTGCCATCAGGACATTTGAATAACACCTAATCTGTAATGGAATATCTCAGATGGGTGAGTGTAATCACGAAACTGTGTTAAGTCCTTCGTACACAATTGTACACATTAAAATGAACATTTAATGCCCTGTAATGGACAACTCATAAAAAAGGATGTTCACTTTTCTATTTAGGTAGAGACATGAGCGAGAATCACATATTAACACAAACATTATTTGATTTTTTAATGTTAAAATGTGGCATGGAAATGCTTCTGAAAGATTTGTTTTATATTGAAGCTGCGATTTGAATGTTTAAATCACAAAAGCTCTGTTTTTATTGGAGCCTAAATCATCAACAGCATTTAACTGGGGATTTTTAACCTAAGACCATCTGGGGAAGGGCAGCAACCACTCACCTGCTTTTAACTTATCAAATGATAGGTAGCTGGGTCACCTGCCAAAATTCTTTGGTGTTTGTTTCTTTACCTTCAGAACTGCAGCTATGAGGTTAATTTAGCAAACACTGGAAGCATAAAGAGGGGCTACACAATTTTGCATCCCATATTCCACCAAGGCCACAGGGTAAAACCAAAGAGGTGGTCTTTAAACATAAGACAAATTATTGCCTTATCTGATCGGCAACATGTGTTCATTTTGGACTGTGGTTGATATTGACAGTTTGTGAGGCTGAAACATAACCAAAAAAACATCTACACTGTATATCTGCATTCCAGAGAGGACTTGACAATAACCTGTATATGATAATATTGCGGTATATGTATTAGACATGAAATAGTAGCATCAAGCAACTAATTCATTGACACTAGGAATTCTTCAAACTTATGATTATAAAAACAACCACCTTTCAAAGTTGGATCAGGAATCACAGCCCAACATAGCTGGTGGAAATACGCACACACCACTTTCACACACGTGCAGTGTATTTCTGCATGGGGTAAATTTAATCTGTTATCAATAATACTGTTCTTTTGTCCAGCCCTGCTAAACAGCAGAGCTCCATCACACAAACACGTCCACCCTTGTCTGTTTTAACAGGTGTGCAACACCTTACTGCACTACCCACACAACCAGGCATGCTAACAGAAACCAGACTAGCTGTAAACACCTGAGCAACCTGCGACTTGACGAACCATGTGTGGAACGTGTCGACACATTTCTTCGTTCACCCCCTGTAGACGTGGACCCTGGCATCCCAGAATTTAGTAATACCAATTAGCAAGAGTGCTAAGTATTTATTTCCCCTTAGAGAGGTGTTAGGTTTCGGCCAACTGGGTCAACACTGCAGTGTTGAGTGGAGGTCCAACACTAGGGCAGAAATACGTCCCTCCTCAGGAGCTGAATACATTAGTGGAGGTTCAGAAGCTAATCCACCCCAATCCACCACCTGACCACCAGCTTTCATCCATCCCAAAAATGTCTAAATCCATTTAAATATGTTTTCACAAGGTTTTTTGACTGCATTTAATTTTTTATCAAAGACTTTGCATATTAGCCTCCATTCTAATGAAATGAGTAGATTGTGATGATTAAACATTTTTACTTATTACTTATAAATTTATTAGTTTATGTAACAGGGTTGATCTTTCAATGTGACCTCATCAGTCCATTTCAGAATATTACTGAAATAAAGATGAAAAAAAAGAAAAAGATATCTGTGATCTGGACAATGCAAATATTTGTTAAATGTCATTTGTGTCTCTAAAGTGAGATTATTATTTCTACATAATTTTGCACCCTTTGTCACTGGTCTGTTCCGCATGAAACTTTGCCACAGTCTGAAAACTGACTGTATTTTCAAACTGAAGAGCAAATTTCCAAAACTCACTCAGTCCAAAAGAATTAATTTTAAAAATCATTTTATACTTCTACAGCTACTTTTCATTTTTTAATGCTGTTTCTGCAACTCCAGCACATCTTACTTTGGGCTAATTTGTTTAGAAAATATCATGAAAACAATTTTAAAGTAAATTGATATTCAATGTCACAGAATTATGTATACGTTTGATATATCCTACTACATGACAAAGCATGGAGTCAATGACAGCAAAATCCATAAAATTGTAAACATACCTCTTTCTACCACTCTTGGTAAAGTTAATGTTGTACAGTGACAGCATCAACCCGGGGGGGGGGGCATTCGAGGGGACTCCGCCCCCCCCCCCGGGAGTCGCCAGGCCCCCCCTACACACTTTAAAGTCGCCGGTGCACTCCCGTCAGTCTGAGATCAAAGGCACTGGATTCCTGATCAGCAAAGTGTACAAAGCTAAACACCCCATGATGAGCAAGCTGGTCTAAAGCCTTATGAAACTGAATCTTTCAAAAAGTGTGACAAAATAAGTATTGACACAAAGTTGTTGGAATGAAATGGACCATGAAACAAAGTGTTGGGAACGAAAGGGGCCCAAACAAAAAACAGTGGTGGGGACAAAATAGGCTCTTCCAAAAAGCAAAAGGGACAAAACGGGCCACAACAAAAAGTGACAGGGACATCTGATCCGGCAGCAAGACGGAGAACAACCAAACACGGTGGGCTGATGCGGGGGGCTGTGGGGGCTGTGGTGGGCCTGCCCAAACCCAACACAATGGAGGCCCAGACGACTGGGACCAGACAGGACAGACGCTCCATGACTTCAAAGTACACCAGTCAACACACTGTCAAACACACTTTCTTCACACCCGGGATTCACCCCATCCAGCTTTCGTCTTCATCTCTCTTTGTCTGACTGATCGGTTACTTTAGACCCCCTGTACAGCTCCCCCTTCCCCCATCACAGAAAGCCTCCTGATAATTAGATTAACCTCTAATTGTCTCTCTTAATTAAGAAAGAAAGAAAGAAAGTAGAGAAGAAAAATGCACTGAAAAGATGCACAGAAATAAAAAGAAAGAAGAGAAATATGGAACTACTGAAAAGGGAGATGGAGGTTATTTCTCGGCCCTGCTGTCATCGATCAGAACTCAGAGTCTGGATTTCCCATCAGCCACCTGGGCTCCCCCATCACTATTTCCTTTGCTGGCCAATTAAAGCCGTGTTAGGACGGTGAACTGGGGGGGAGAGGGCTGAGCTTCGTTTTTGACACTGACCGCTTGTCTGACTTCAACTAAAGACTTCAGGAGTTTTATAGCTCTGCTTTGGGGGCGGGTGCAATTAAACCACAACAGGATGCAGAGGGCATGTGGAAATTCGGTTAACTCTGAGACAGGGAGCTGGTGGGATGGAGGGAAGAGAAAAGGGAACGGGAGAGATGGGACGAGGAGAGGGAATGTTAGAGGGAAATATTCGGACTCAAGCAGGAAATCTCAACTTCCTGAAACAGGATTGAACCCAAAGCGTTCATGCTGTGACAAGTCATCAGCATAATTACTGAACAGCAGACTAATTAGCATCAGTTTAAACTCACACACACACACACACACACACACACACACACACTCACACAGCTATGTCTGTATGGAGTCCTCTGACAACCCTTAGCCAAAACAACCTCCAAAAAACATTAACACCTGTTTGTGGGGAATTTTATCAATGTTCAAATATTCCTGCATCATTAAATGGAGTGAACAGAGTGGTTGGTTTTGGTTTAAAACAGAGTGGGACTACTTTAAAATACTCCCAAAGCTCACAGAGTCAGAGCTGTTTACTGTGTGATTTTGAATGGAACAATAAATCTGCCTCCAAAAGCTTCTTTACAGAAAAAAAATCCACAAAATTGTTATAGGCACCTCAACTGATGCCCAAGTATTTGCTCAGAGTGTCGAGAAGTTTTACACCCATTCATGGTGGAGGGATGCATACAGGGTGCACACAGGGTCCACATATCTCTACCTTAGCCAAAATAGTAACCAGAGCAAATGTATATAACACAGATGTGTCTATATATTACCAATATCAACACTGAGTGTCAACAGTGAATAAAACTCCTAAAGAATTCTTGGCCATTTCCCCATCACTGTAAAGGAATCTGAGTCTCTGCAATTTCACACCAAAGACACTCTAAATGAACACACACACAATTTAGGAGGAAATTCCAACACAAAAGCACTGAATATCTCATAACTCTGTACACATCAACTCAGATTTTATTGTCCGGTGTTAAAGGTTTGCTTCTTACATAGCTAACATAGTTCAAAAATAATGCAAGCCTATTGTATGGCAAAGGCATTTATGATCTCATACCTGCTGAAAGACATGCAGAGATGTTCAGTAACCTTTAAGGGACTTATTTGGTTTCTGATATTTGTGAAAGCAGCCCAGGGAATGGGCAACGCCCACAGGCCTAAACCCACATCCAGGAATGCACACAAAGGCCAGAACGAGTGCAATGCGTAGATTTAAATTAAAAATAAAGAATGTTGAAATGCATAAGCAGCATAAACATAAAATACTCCACCACAACAAAAATGGACTCAACAGTGGGCTCTCCAGCCATCCTCTCTCTCTCTCAATCACTCTTTCTCTAGTTCTTAGCTCTCCCCCTCTTTACTGGATAGCCTCATTTTTAAAGAGTCATGGTTTCTCCCTTAACTGGCTCTCATCAAGGAAGGAGCCCTGCTCTGCCCTGCAGGTCTATGAGGGTGCTTCTTCCCTTTGCCTCACACACTGTACAGAATATATCAGGGGTATTGACAGAACTCAAAACTTAAGACCTCTGAGAGTACTGTTTTTATGTGTTTATACTCGTTTATGTTTGTACTTCAGTCTGCGTTTATAGGTAGGTCAGTGTTAGGAATCGTATAATCCAGTCTGTTAGTGATTATTAAGCAGGCAGACAGCACCATGCTGATTGGCATCCATTACAAGGCGAAAAAATCTAACCTCATGCCACCAAACTTGCCATGGACAATGGACTTCCTATGGAAGATACTATTGCTGGTCAAACTATCTTGCTTCACGGGCAATGATTCATTATTCCAGTTCTGAAGTGTTCCGTGATGGTGAAGAAAAAGCTACCCCTCCATGACTTCTCAGACTGTTCTTCACATTTTTGGATTCTGGCACAGACTTCCTTACTTTCCACCATTCCTGCTTGCTTTTTCACTCCCACTCTCCCGACACTGGAACAGGTCAAAAGGAGAGATGGACGGGGGTAAACGGTGTATCCATCCTCACCACACGCTGTGCACATGTTCGGCACTTAAGCAGTAGAGCTTGTTAGGATATATGAAACTTGGCACACTTGACTACGGTCTTAGATCTTGGCTCATTCTGTCTTTGTCACACATATGTTTTCAGTGGATGAAGCTCCAGATCTTTCCAAATGTGTCCTTGTTAGCCAAGGACCTTGTCTATCTGGCCCTTGTCCTTAAGGAGATTTAAATCCATTGCTCAGCACTGTTCAGTCCAACTTTACTAACATGAAGGTATCTTCACTCACCATCCAGGTGTGTCCGTAAAAGGCTAGTGTGGCCACAGGGTTTTGTTACTAATAACCAGAACTCTTAATTTCGTTTTTTCTTCGATCAGTTAATCAGGGGTTCTCTTGATTATTCAAGAAAAACCCTGCAGCTCATTGTGGATAAGATTCGACAACCCTGGACTAGAGGATGGCTAAAACTAATTGCATAAAGCTTGCAAACACCAAAATGTATATGAAACCCCTTTGGTTTATTGAAAAAACATTCTGCAGACAGAAGAAGCCTTCTAATGCTACTGACCCTTAGCAAAAATGAGTATACCTGAAGTTCAGTTTAATAAGTATACTTGCATATATGTATTAGTATAGCAAGTATACATGTAGTGTATTATAAAGTATACTAATTTAATACTTCTTCCGACTAAATTGGAACATTTTATACTTCAAATGTATATTATGCAGTCATTTAGATTTACAATTTACAAGTATATGTTATAAACTTTCTTTATATTTATCAGTATAAGTCAAGTATACTTCACCGTACTGTTCCTAAATCTATCAAATATAGTATAGAAAAAGTAAATAAAAGTATACTGCCTCAGTTTTAGTAAAAAATAAGTATGTTTTAAGTATACATACAGTTGTTTAGGGCAGCAGTGCCAAAATGGCTGCGGCATTTTGTTTCAAACTCTTTTAGAATTTCCCTGGTTATACTTGATTTCAGTTTTCAAGCAGTTTAACAGGTTAGGCTTCTGCTTGTTTAGAAATTAAACATGCAGCCAAACAAAGCTTTTGTTTATAAAAATGGAGACCCTTTGTTATTGGTTGAGAAGGAAAGTCAAGTAGTGGAGGCTATAAGGTAACTGGTGTAACAAAGTGGTTCAACTGAACACAAAGTCCAGTGGCTTCACTGAGACTCTCCCCAACAGCCCACAATCCATCGCTAGTGGCTTTGCCACGGGACAAACTTGAGCTTTTTCACATCTCAGGAAACATGAAATCAGAGAGAGAGGAAAGAGGGAGAAGGGAATAGGTGCCCAGCTGTGGTCATGAAAAAAAAGAGAGAGAGAGAGAGAGAGAGAGAGAGAGAAAGACAGACAGAGAGAGAGAGAGACAGAGAGAAAGAGGATTCCATTATTGAGGATCATTTTTCTCTTTACAAAATTTTTCCCTGCGGAACACCTTGCAAGATCATCAGCTGACTTGCAATCTCTCATTTCCATTAATTGCTCCCTCACCTGATCAAACCAGATGCTGCTTAAACTTCAGCCCCATTGAGAAAAACTTTCCAGCCTGTCAGCAGGATCTGATCATATTCAAACCACAAGCTTATAGAACCGCACACAAACATATACAGGCAATCTCAGACATTCTGTTAACACAAGGCCATTTATTATCCCCACAAGACCAATCTGTTTGTGTGCTGTTCATTTGGTTTAGCCTACACAAGACTTATGTTTGTTTTGCTCTTTACTGCAAAACCTATAGCAACAATTAATTAGGCAGGATTTTACTGAAATCTCCGGTCTCTCCGTCAGACTATATGTAGCAGGGATATTCAGAGGACGCATCTAGTATTCCAGAGAATTCCAAAGGGATTTCCTACCTCATCAGCATCTGTGGCTGTTAGCTGCATTATCCTGAAGCCATCGCCAACATTCTCCTGCACAGTCACATCCAGGATATCAGTGGGAAAAATAGGAGGGTTGTCATTGATGTCCTGGAGGGTGATCTCCACCTAAGGAACGAAGAGATAGAGAGTTAAACAATTTGTATATGATTCTACATTAGGAAACGCCAGGTTCAACATTATTCACAGTTTCATGCTTTCCATTCATGTTTGAGGTGCAAAAGTGGTCTGAGCATTGCAGCGTCCATCCACAATTTCTGAGCTCATCACATTCATTAAGATCAATTGGAGATCTAATTAATCAATCAGCAATCTTTGGAGTGAGTCACAGGCTGCCTTCATGTTGGCAATTAATCAGCAAATCACTCAATCAATCAGTAATTATTGGTGTATTGGAATTGTCCTTGTCACCTTGCATATTTACATGTTTGCATATTGATAGTCATTGGCAACAGCACTGCAATTGTCTTAGAAATGATGCTGGTGATGTATAACCTTTATTCAGTCATGCCAAAATCAATGTGAGAGCACCATCTAAAATGACTAGTGCATCATGCTGCTAACTCAAGAGCGGCACTGCCCGGATTCCAGCTGCTGCAGGTAGACAGGACAGGTGAGAGCTTTAAGATGAATGGAGAGGGACTGGCAGTGTCTGTGAACACTAGATGGTATAGCTCTGGGCACCTGACTGTAGAAGAACAGTCTTTTCAGTAGATACAATGAGTTGTTAGCCATACTACCTCCCAAGGGAATTCTCGCATGTTATTTTGATAACAGAGAATGTAGCAGCTGTGACTGTCTCCACTCTGTAGTCAGCAGACTGCAAACATGATTTCCACAAGCCCTGTTTTTAATATCGGGTCACTATAATCATACTCCACACTGACTGCTATCACCAAGTATATGGCATGCCTCACCAGAGACAATAAAACACTAGACTGAATATATGTCAAAATAAATGAGGCATACCATTCATTACCTTTCCCTCCCCTGGGAAGAACTTATAATTTTTTATTAGGACTTAAAGATTCGGCAGGTATTTCTGCATAACCGCTGACAGACTCTATACCCAGACCTTGCAGATGACCACACACACAGACAAACTAGCATACACATCCAATACAACACGGTAGCTTCTTTCATGTGCAATATTTACTTTCATGCAAATGTTCTGATGCGTTACTACAGTTTTTGTCAATGTCTGTCACTCCACTGTGTATCTGTGTGGGTTTGTGGGTGTGTGTGCGTGTGAGTGTATAGATATATCCACAGTGTTCTTATCTTCTTTGTTTCCACACATATACATACATATACTCTATGTGCATACAAACATACTTATCTAAACTTATAAATTGTTTAAGTATACATATATAATTTTTTTTTTCATTCTACTCTGTTGTTTGTTGCTCTTACCTTTGTACTCTCCACTTTCTGGCATGACAATGCCACTTTCCCACTTGTGGGACTAATATTAGTCAATCACCTTCTTACTATGGCCTCACATCTATATCCTCCAATCGGCTCCAATTTGAAAGCCAAATAGTGTTATGCAGAATGTAATTCATGCCAAAATATTATTCCCCTCAGCAGCTTGTCTAGGCTTGTCTTTGTTATTTTTTATTAGTCAGGCCTGGGACCTCATCATTTACAAATTAAGTCAGTGTGCTGGAGCTCAACGATGGCTATTAGACCTCAAGCTGAGTCATCCTAATGTTGGGGAGGTATTGTACATCATGTCTACTTAGAGGTTTGCACCCTTCTTAGCATTCTTCAGGTTTAACTGTGTTATTCCACATGCAATCTTATTCGGAAAGATGGGTCCATGTGTATAAATTTTGCCTGCACTTTTAAAACAAACCTTAAGGCCCACATTTCAGCTATTACTGAGGTCACCCTACATCTAATACATCTACATCCACATCTGCCTCAGGCCACATTCAAAACAGGTCAGATGCTAGGTTTGTCCCAGGACCGTCAGTTTATGCTAAGTCGCTGTTTTTGTACACGTGTAGCACCCACCAACCCCAAGCACTCTCCCAAATTACTGCCAAGCAATACAGACACTCAAACACAAACTGCCTCAAAAGAGTGTTTAAGCATAACCACACACAAACACATGCAGAACTCCTGCCAACAATGTCTACTTAATCCTGTAACTATCTGTTCGGATAAATATGCGCCCAGTTGCCAATAAACACAGCTCAACTCCGACTAAATCAGGCATTTGCTTAGCATTTTTGTTTATTTCATTCAATAAATATGTAAAAGCCTGTTTAAAAATTCAGTACATCCCCTGTCTCCATTAATGGTGTGTGTATCAGTGCGCCATAATTCCATTCGAGACAGAAACAAAGCAAGGAAAAACAGCATGACGCATATGTTCCTCTCTCCGACTCAAACTGTGAACCCTACGAACACTCACGACAGTAGCATCAGCAAACCTTCTCCCTGGTTGTAAATTGACATCTAAATCAAGCCTAAACAGCAGCTTGGACAATTGTGAGGTCTCGGAGGCTTGGCCTCAGATTGAATGGGACAGTCTAATCCTAGATGGCTTATTCTGATTACTAGCTCCTTTTCTCTGCTAATCCCAATACATCTGAGCACATTCTATTCTGAATGATAGATAAATGGGACAAAAGCCACATTCTTTGCACTTCCAGCTGAAACTTGTGAAAGCCATT
This sequence comes from Ladigesia roloffi, assembly GCA_037577295.1. Taxonomy (NCBI): domain Eukaryota; kingdom Metazoa; phylum Chordata; class Actinopteri; order Characiformes; family Alestidae; genus Ladigesia; species Ladigesia roloffi. The sequence continues at coordinate 3,731 of JBBKCR010140408.1, read as the reverse complement.
GTGTGCCCAGACCCTGCAGGTCAACATGAAGATGTATTTAAGGTTTTTTTTGCTTTTATTTTTGTTTTTTGGGGGGGTGTCAACATTGGATGGGGGCATCAAATATTCCTTTGAAATTCTAAATATCCTTCCATCCCTGAAACTTGTTACCCCTTTCATAATAATTTCTTCAGTAATTCCTCAAGTATGAACTTCGGGGAAAAGTTTCTCTGGACATCTTCGACACCAACAATTTCTATTTCCTATTCGACAGCAGTTCTTGAATCACTTTCTTCAGAAGTCAAGGTCTTCAGCAACACTTATGGTCAGTTCCTCTGAACTTGTCCAACTGTGTCAGTTTCTAAAATCATTTAGACTTCGAGTTCATCCAGAGATCGTGAAGATGACTCTGCTTGAAGATGTTATGGATGTACTTGCATATACTGTTGTTAATAAGTCAGATCCTGACATCCGAATGTCCTTCAAACAGTAATCCTATAGCCTTTCTCCATAGATATACAGGAACCTAAACTTGCTGCGATGGCACAGAACTTGCATCACACTTTGATTTTCCATTGTATCTTAGTCGTACCTGATGCATCATCAGCGTAATTCCTTCCCCACAGTTTATGGCAGGTCGCTGTCCCAAAGCCAAATCCATGGAGTAGTATCTTTTGGTATTGTGCTGTTTTATGATCTATAGCTTTGTTTGAGTTTCTTCATTTTCTCTCGGCATTCTTTTAGCCATGTGATGAATATTTCACCCAACTAACTTATTAGCGATTTCCTGGTTGTTTCTCACAGCATTAGAGTTAATTTTGCTAGAGTCAAAGAAAATTTATCTTCAGCCCAGATAGTAGTGTTTGTACTTTTTTCAACTTTCCAAATGTATTTGTATCTCCATTGTTAGGCTCTTTCCTGGTTGTGATGACAACATTTTGGCCAATCAAAAAACTGCTGCATGTTTTTAGTTCTGCCATCGATTAGGGTCCCCAAACTTGTGCTGGATCACCCCAGAAGGGGAATTCCACCAAATTGAAGTGATTCCATGATGTTTAGTTATACTGTGCATGAAGCATTTAAAATCATTCATCCTCTAAGGACCTCTAATGAATCAGTCCACACCATCTTAATCTCTTCTGTTTCTCTGCTGAATTTTTCATGACACCTTCTTTGATATCCATCTCCCAGGGGATGGAGTTTAGCATAAACTGGACTGGCTTGGTCCTAATTAGCCACAAGAGCAAACAAGTTATTTACACATCAAGCGGACATGAAGGTAGCAACAATATTCAACGTTAATGCTGTCGAGTCTGTGGCCTCTCAGGACAGGCTAAGAAAGCTGAAGATTTTATTTTATATAATATCACTTTAGACTTGGATGCATATCCTTTCTCCTTTGATCATCCATTGGTATTTTTGTAAATAACTCTTTTTTGGTTTTCCTACAGAATTAAATTGTATACACATTGTTGGTTTACTAAGATGGGCAGGTGGTGTGCAACGCACAAGCAGCTGACACTGACAAGTTCCACTGGTTAGGAGGATGGAAGCAGTCGTATGAATGGTCAAATGTTTGAGCTGGATGTGAGCGCACACAGTTGGACATCACGCTAGCCTTGACAACCCAGCTGTATCCAATTAGTTTTGGAAGGAGTTTATGTGTGAGATCTTGCATCCATCAGTACTGACTAGCCATTAGCTGCTAGTACTATGTGCTAACTTGATAACCTAGCTGTTCCCTAAGAGTTATCAATGTGTGTGGGGGTTGTGTTGACATTACAGGGACAGTTGATATCGAGACAGTTTTACAAAGTCCACTTCAATCACTCTATAAGTTATACATCAGCGTTTTTCACCTCATGACAGAATAGTCAACAGTGCATGGCCAACAGCGACAAGCAACCATGTAAATGTTACCATGCTGATAGTGGACCACCGCTGTGACTAATTTTGAAAGTGTTTACAGTTCAAAAATTGAATCTGTTTAAATTATTTTATGTCTATACTGTGTTTTTACAAGCAAAATCACTCTCACTACAAATGCCAGGTTTACCGGACATTTTTACCCCACACACACAGGGCCAGGTACTATTTACAGCATTATGTAAATAGTACCTGGGGCTACAGAAAGGTGAAAGACATCACTTTTCACTTGGAGCAGATCGCATTTCACTGCGGCCTGCACCTCTCATGCACTAATAGCCTGTGTGTGTGTATTATTCAGCACTATCAATAATTCACGCCAGGGTTACACACACACTGTAATGTAGTGTACTGTCTCAAGTGACCTCAAAAACTATACACATGCACTCACAGCACAGACACCTGTATTTTCCAAACATACACAGACACACACACACACAAGTTTGCATTTTACGATTTGGTGAGTCAATGGGATTCAAGCTCTTCTCTGCACTAGTCCCCATTAAATATGAGTAATATGTGACTCAATCAGCCTCCTGTAGCTTCATTTCACACTGCCCAACAGCACCAACACAAACAATATTACCATATGGCCTTCGGTCGTCTCGATGCCACATAAGCACCGGCCCACTCATCTGCGCAAGGAAACTCTCTTTGAGTTTAAGCTAGATGTGAGAAATTTTGGCTCATGGTGACATCAAAATGTCTGTCACCACAGCAATAAGAAAAAAATATCCACCTCAGGAGCACAAGCGCTAATCCAATCCATTTCTGTGACATTATATATCCAGAAGAACATGATTCTGGATCACTCCTGCTTTGAGAACAGCAGACCTTGTGTCTTTTTGGAGTATATCTACAATAAAACCTATCGCAAATAATAGGTGACTATTGACTTTCTCTCTTTCTTTCTCTCTCTCTCTAACATGTAATGTTACCCCATTGTGAACTATAACTATTGGAGTTACAGTACTATGCAAAATCTTAAGCTTTTTGTGCCATGGTTGTTTGCTTACTGGAAATGTAGTGGAAATCCGAACAGAACAAGGGAACTTAGAGCAATCTGTTATAAATAAATGAATAATTAAACATCGCATCTCATTAGGCACCCAGGCCGACCCCTGCAAACTGCCACAGGATGTTACTCACCCTAATTTCGGGACATGCCAGACAATTTCCTCAAATCTTACTCTCTATAAAAGGTTTTGAAGACCATTAGAAGTATTGAACCTGGGGAAAAATTCACATGTGAGCTTAAGGTCATCGTAAAAAAGTTAAATGGTTGGCGTTTGGGCACTGGTGATTACGTGTGGGGTTGTGTGTGATCGTGTGTGTGTGTGTGTGTGTGTATGTGTGTGAGTCATCTGAAATGGCCGTCTGTAGCTGTGATTTTCAGTTCATTTTTACAGCTCACAGTGTCATACTGTGTCCTAAACCAAAGCTGGATACAGTTTGAGTAGGTCCAGAAATGTTTTGGAATGAGAAGATTGGAGTGGCTATTAACTTCCAGTGCTAGCAATGTGACATTCATTTGCGTGTATGTATGAGTGTGTTTCTGTCTGTACAACAGAGATGATGAGCTTGATCTGATGTGTGCATGTGTCTATGTATGTGTGTGTGTGTGTGTGTGTGTGTGTGTGTGTGTGTGTGTGTGTGTGTGTTCTTGAGAGAGATGGAGAGAATGTGTAGCTGTGTATATATACAAGAGAGATGGAGAGAATGACTTGGTGAATGCATGTGTGTTTGTACAACAGAGATGATGAGTTTGATTTGGTGTGTGTGTGGCTATGTATGTGTGTGTGTGTGTGAGTGTGTGTGTGTGTGTG
>JBBKCR010140385.1:2175-18545 GCA_037577295.1 Ladigesia roloffi | reverse complement strand
TTTAGTTTCCCAGATAAATTTAAGTTTGTTCCCAATGCAGGATGAGTTCATTTAATTTTCACTTAAAAAATTAAGACTGAATCCAAATCTGGATTCTTGCCAAAATAAAAGAGAAAGCCCACATGTACAAAAACTCACAGCCAGATTGTATTATATTGTATTACTATTAAAATATATATTTTTCCCACTTCTATCTCAGAGTTTTGTCCTTTAATCACACCATATGTTTAGAAATGCTGTCGTCACAAGCACACATATGGTGGGGGTCCCTGGAAAGGCACATCCAGACCCTATTGCAACACTGCCGGGAGTGCTGAATGGATAGATGCCAATCAAATGCGCTCATTAATTTTTCGGCCTTGCCCAGACAGTTCTCAGGCAGGTCTGATCTGTAAATTCTGCTGTGTGAGCTTCATCCTAAAAGTTTCATTTAAAATAAAAAATTTGTTTTTTTTTAAGGTGGATGTTTAACAACCATTGCTTTTAATATCACTCAAAAATGTGAAAATGTTTTACACCAATGAGGTACACACAGGTTTTCATACTGGCTCACGGACTCACCATCATAAAGACAAAGGGCAGGGCGATAAGAATGTTAGCCATGGCGAACGAGCCAACGCTGGCACTGACCAAGAAGGCCAGGCTGACCGCTGACAGACTGATCATACTCATAGTCACGCAGTACAGGAAAAACGCCTCCACCTCAGGCTTTAGAGCTGGAAGAGAGGAGGCAAACATTATAATTTCATTATTATAATCTCAAAGCATAATGAAATCAAGACGTGGGGTATTGAACCTAAACAGTTCTGATGTTCTTAAATGCTCATAAAACGGCCATGTGTGTTAATGTCAACCACAAGATAAGGGGGTGAGCATTAGCAGCACTGATGCTAATATTAGAACCATAATCTTACTATTGTGTTAATAGTAAATCTAATGTTGATGACAATCTGTCCATTGACTGGCTTGGATAAAGGCTCTCTAATTGCACAGAGAGAATTCATTCACACACCCATCATGAAGTAGGGGATGGCCGAGAAGATGAAGACTGGGAGGATGCGGTTCGGAATGAGATCAGCAAATACTTTGGACACGAAGTATGCAGATGTGCGATAGTATCCGCTTGAATTCTCATGACTGAAGAGGAAAAAAAGAATAGACAGAAAATGGCCTTTAGGGGAAGCACTGTGAAAATGATCAATAGCATGCACGCAAGCACGCACACACACACACACACACACCCACACACACATACACACACAGCCTTACATGAAGAGCACACGTTCGCTGATGAAGAGCTCGACAGCAGAAAGGTTTCCAAAGACCATGTTGATGGCCAGGAAAAAAAAAGCTCCAGTCCTGAGGAAAAAGCAAATACTGGCCACTGAGAACTATTGTTACAGAGTGCAGAGCACCATACATGTAAACATTTGCAAGTCATAACACTTAACATTAGAATAAGTTAAAACAAGCACAACATGCAAGTTTAAATGGAACAAGATTAGGTTGAGCTGCCTAGAACAACAAATGTTTAGTCCTTGACTTCTCCTCATTACTCCTTTTATTCTGATTTGTTCATCCATCAACAGCACATCTGATTTAATGTAAAGTTCCCATATGCTCTATTTTTCATTTATTTCATATTCCCCACTGTATGGTATGGGTTTGCCTACTGCTGCAAATCAGTATAGAGAATGGTGGATGTAGCACTCCCTACCCTTTAAGATATCTACATATAGTGGTGCATCCAATGACACAAAGTAATATTAAGGACCGCAGTCTTACTGCATGCAGACTGGTCTCCTAATATCACCTGACAGCTGATACAGGAGCATGGTTGCATGTACTACTACACTCAAAGTCAAGTTTTTTTCACCAGGACATTGGGCTTTTTAATATAAATATTGTACGTTGCTGTTTACTGCATCACCTTCTGCTACTGTAAAACTGCTACAAATCATATGTGCAATGCTGCTGTATACATTAGTCCCATTACGCATAATCATGTGTTCATGCATACAGATATTTTTATCTTGCTCATAACTTACTTATAACACAATTTTTCTTACATTCTATATGTTATACATCTAGTGTCTTATGTGGAACTGACCTGTTTGTCTTGTCTAGCACATTTAATTATACAGCTGAGCCAGTGCTAACCTTGTTGTTACACCCACATACTGCCAATAAACACTACTAAATAGTTCTGTAAACAGAGGTTTCTCAGGTTTTTTTTACAGTCCTGAAGCACAGAATTACACTCTTGTGTTCCTGTAATATCTTAGCATCTGGATGCGTGTTACACCTGAAACAAGTATTGGACTTATATAAAAACAATGCCAAGAAGAAAGTGTGCTTCAGGTCACCTGTTCTGCAGAGCCTCTGGTAGTGAATGGGGAATTTGATAATAGATCAGTCCGACCAGAATACCGAAAAAGATGTTGAGGAACAGCTGTGCGTAGGAGGTCTGAGGATTCCGCAAGATGTTCTTCACTGTGCGGGAGCTCACTAGCATGAGCTACAGAACAAAACAGAACAATAACACGTGAAATGTACTAAACTTAATATACTATGCATGTTGTTTTTATTGCCTTGAATACAACCTTAAATCAAGGTGGATCATTGTTTTCCTTGTTCAAGTCCCAGCTCATAATAGACACATTACACATTATTTAAAAGGCAACATTCCCGTTTCCACTGTGTACCTGGTAGCAGAAGCTTGTCGGGTAGCTGCCCTGGTCCTTGGCCGATTTGGACTCGGGGTTTAGCCCGTTTGTGACTCCCTTGAGCTGCTCGATTATTTTGCAGCACTGAGGAGACTGCCTGTACTTCACAGCAAGAGCATTGTCACTCATCATCAGCTCACTACTGTCTTTGGCATTCCCATTGTCTGCAAAAATACAATTGACATAATAGTTCAAGACATTACAAATTACTTTCTGGAAAACATAATTAGAAGAGAATTTGGTGACTGTCCCCACCCTATCAATTATAGTTTAATTACCTGGTTTATTATGCATGTTTTAAAAGCAAAACCACCCAACTGTGCTGGATTCTGAACGCCAGGACCAGTTAGAGACTTTAACAGTGTTCACAGGATAACCATTATTCAGCTAATTATAAGCTGCTCACTTAATCTATTCATTAATTACTTCTTAGTCTCTTTCATTTCTTCTTAAACAGCATTCTGTACCTAATTTGATAGAATCCACTTGAGAAAGGACATTTTCATTGATGATATCCAGGAAGAAGTCTGCTGGATTATTGAAAGGCTCACATTTGTAACCTTTGAAAAAACAAAACAAAACACAAGACATCAATGCAAAACCAAAGCAATTTCTGAATATGACTTTGTTTGCTTGGTCATTCTGGAGGTTTTTTCATTTTGAAGTTCTATATCTCAAATCATTACGGGTTCTTCAGGCTGGATTTAGTAGACTCAACGATGACTCTTGCATGCTTTTTAAAAATTAATGTCTGAGGTATTTTCTTCACGATAATGATGTATTATAACTTACAAAATTTTGACAAGAGAAGCTTTTAGAAATATGAATCAGTCATTGTTGCATCTTTTTTTTTTTTTTTTGCAATTTTCAAGCAATCCTGATATTGCTTTTTCATATAGCGAATAAATGGTTGATCTGATACCTAGTTCTTCAAAATAGCCTATGGCTTTGTCTGCAGATCCTGCATAGACAATTTCTCCTTTGTCAATGAGTGTGAGATGGTCAAACTGTCGGAAGATGGAGTAGCGCGGCTGGTGAATTGAGAATATGATGGTCTTCCCACTCCTAGAGAGCCTGCAAAAGAAAAGAGTGTACACAATAAAGATACAAGCCGGTCTGAGCAGGCTGCAAGGCAGTTGGTTTTAGTGGTGAGGCTGAGGGTGACATGAATGATAATGCATTTCACAGGTTTATTTGCTGGAAAATATGACCAAACAAGAATGCTTTTCATACTCTTTTGTGTGTATGAACCAGGGAGACTGTGTAGTAAAGAATTTCTACATAAAGTATTCCCATAAAAATGATGAGAACGTGCATTAAAGGGGCCCTTTTCTATATTTCAGTTTTATGCTACTCCCCAGCAGGCTGCTATTTTTCCTGTCCCTTTAAGACAGTATAAATGATGGCCTCTGATCTTGCTCAAAGTACAGACACTGAGATTTCTTAGAATTGTAATCAAATGCAAACACTTAGATTATTGCTATAGTAACTCAGCAGTAACACTCCTGGCCTGAATGAAATGGTTGTGACATTAAAATCATGATCCTTTCAAAACTGGCTCTTTTGTGCAGCTTAGTTTGGTAAAAAGGTTTGGTAAAACTTCCTTCCTTTTTGACATAGAACATAAACTTTCATTTTTTATTTCAGAACAAGAAGGAAACATATTTTTCAGCCCTTGTGGAGGTGGAGCTGGGCGCTTACTTATGCAGCAGAGCAATAATTGCATTTGCAGTGTTGGAGTCCAGGCCTGTTGTGGGCTCATCCAGGAACAGCAAACAGGGGGACGTAATGAGCTCCATGCCTATACTGCATCTTTTTCTCTCCCCACCAGACACACCCCGTAAAAACTCGGTCCCAATCTGAGACAGAGAGAAGAATGAAAGAAAAACTGTGAATTGTACTGTATTTTAATATAATAGGATTTAATCCCAAGTCATTTCGGTCTATTTTTGTTTCTTATACAATGTTCAAACTATTTAGCATTCACATGACACTTCTCAAGGTTTTTTAAATAAATGTTAAAAGGAAATTATTTTAATTGGAAGGGGTGGATTTGAGTGATATTGCATTTCACAAATGTATAATTAATATCCACAATTAATTCCATGGCATATCCAATCTGTCTGAAAACTGCCTTATACTTTGTTTCACTGTTTGTAGACATGCCAGTACCTTGGTTTCAGCACAGTCTTTCAAACCCAGTTCCTCAATGACAGATTCAACCTTTTTGGCTTTGTCCGAGGAGGTATACTCTGCTGGCGAGAGCCGGAGATTGGCGGAGAAAGCAAGGTTCTCTCTGACAGTGAGAGTGCCCATCAGAACATCATTCTGTAAGAACACACACACAGAACCTTTACATTGAGTGACTTCCAGAATTACAGACAAGTAATGGTAAACTTAGATGTTTTTGCTGGTTATTACAGTTATTTTTCTATCCTACTCCAAAGAATTAAACAGTTTATTACATAGTTACATAATTAGATTTACATTCAATTCACATTCGGAACTGAATGACTAAAGCTACACTTCTGTCTCACCTGAACCACATAAGCAGAGGAGAGCCTGAGGCGGGAGGTCACAAGGGCACCGTCCACCAGAACCTCACCTGATTTCAAACCCTGAGGATCTTTCCTGCCCGCGATTACATCTAGAAGTCTGCAGGACAAGAAAACAACATTTACAGAATCAAATAACTGGACAAATACACTGAAATTGAACAGAGCAGTAACTAACACAGAAGAGCTCGAAGAGAGAATGTTTTTGAATGCATGTGTGACTATTCACACAATGGAAATCACTTACGATGTTTTTCCACTACCAGTAGGTCCCATGATGGCGTTCATCCCACAGTTCATTACACCACTGTAACATGAAGCACACTCATTTAGACAAACAGTGGCATTCAGGGGCAAGGGCATCCAGTAAACCAGTTGTAGTAAGGGCCAGTTCCGTTACATCAGCCAACCCATTCTAGTATCACCTTCAGTGACGGCTGAGAGGGAAGGGTCATCTTACTCAGCAACAGAAAGCAAGGCCAATTGTGCTCTCTTGGACTCTCGCTTGGACATCAACAACTTTCAATCCCTTGCTAATAGGGATATGACTTAGAAAGTTGCACCACTTTGGAGCCCCAACTTTCAATTGTATTACAAAATACGATCTATACATGGGGAAGTTCTATAGTCACTTTAAATGTGTTATCGACAAGAATGTTAAAGATGTTGATTTATTTTTAACTCTTCGTATTCCTTCACAAACACTAAGGAATTCCCAGACAAACAGAAAATATTAAAAATCTCTCAAATAATAAAATCCATCTACTATATAAATTTTTTTCTTAACAGAATAAGGTAGGTAAGCTAAACCTATATCAGCATACATTTACTCTTCCCAGAATATATACATTGTCCCTTTCTTTGACGTGACCTTTCCATGTCAGGAACCCCAGTTTAACAGATCCTGTAAACATCTTTTTTATGGGGTTGTCACATTTAAGGGGGACCTGATAGAGAAAGTTTTGGGGGTACCTGATAGAGAAACATGCAAATGGTAGACAAATACCACAAACCTTACATTCTTGAGAATCTCCTTCTCTACCCATTTTCTGCTGAACATTCCTGCACGCTCTTTCACACAGTAGTGGAGGTTGTGGAAGCTCACTGTAGGACTTGGGGTCTGAAAGACTAAGGCTGATCCCTCTGAGTCTATAGAGTGCAGCTCACAATCTACTCCCACGTCCATGGTAATTCCTTCCTTGAAGACCCTGATCTGCAAACAAAGTCAGTTTGCCAGTCACAATTTTTCAGTTATCCTGTTTGTGATCCATCTCCGGTTAATTTCTGATGACAGGATATTCTAATTTCTGATTAGATGCTCCAAAATACTGCTGGGCATGTTAACAACTCATAATCACGTTAGTGAATTATTTACTTTACACTGACAATTATTTAATTACATGTTGACACAGGTTGTTTGATCGTAAATTTTGAAAGCTTATTGCTTTTTTGGGCTTGTGAGTGTGAGGAACATGCAGCTCTATGTCTCCAAAGGAATCTTATTACCTTTGTCCATATTTCATGAACAAAACTATTGGGATGTCAGACCATGTCGGTCCACCTTTGCACCTGCTATAATAGTTCTGCCACCCCCCCCCCCTTTTACAACAGCATTGTAAAAGCCAATAATGCTGTTAAAAGGCTTCTTATTGATTTAAAGCAAGTGTTATTGCATTTTTTTTTCATACAGCAGTACAAAAAAGGTTCGCAATACACTATTTTTGAATGATTTTTTTCATTTTGCATATTACAATGTTATTAATCATAATTAAACATTTTAATTGTTGCCCAGCATTAGTCCTCCTACCTCTTCATTCACCGGGTTAAACTAACATTTTATGGACAAAAATATTGAGACACCTGACCACTCCTGCAACAGGGATTTTAAACCCATCATCCAGCCATGTCTTTATGGACCTTGCTGTGTGACCTACAGTCATACTTGAATAGAAAATGATCTTCCACAAACTGTTTACAAATTTGGAGGCATGGCATTGTTCAAAATGTCTTGGCATACTGCCCTTCACTGGAATTAGGGGGCCTGGCACAATACCTGAAAAACAAGCGTGTCCAAAACCGTCCATCCATACAGTGTACCTATTAACTGACAGGATTAATGGGTGTAATTTAATAGAAAACATTCCAAACACTTGCCATGCACCTGCAATCTTTAGGCACTACCAATGGGGAAATCCTAGGTTCCATTTAAAAATGCTGAATCTTTAAAATGTGGAAGATATGTGCCATGAAAAAAATATACAAAAAGCTATTTATTTATTCCAGGACATCAAAGAAATGATGTATGTTGCGCTGACTTAACACTAAATACATAGTTAGCAGAACTATAAACCTATGTCCGTAGAGTTAGCAATCTGAAAGGCAAAGTGGTGTTAATATACTATTTTTCCAGAAATAATGAATAAAGCAAAGTCGGTGTAATGCATTTTTTGGAAATAATGTATTATGCACGCCCTATGCAGCCTTCTGTGTATAACGCAAAAGGCTAAGCTATATGCTAACCTATACCATAAAAGACGCCCATGATGCTCCATAAGCAAGTAATACCTGTAGTTTAATGGATGTTTTATAAAAAGGTTTATCCATGCATCTCTGTCGCGCACAGAGTTCAGTTTCAGAAAGACTAACGCTTTGAGCATATTTCTAAAGATATTAGCACTAAAAAAGACATAAGCTAACTGAAGGCCCACCATCAGTTAGCCTCTGCAGTTCGAGCACAACCGCTATTTTGCAAGTTTCTCGGAGCTAATTTGTAACTACTAAGAAAAAGGCATTAAACCAGCAGAAAATTGTGGTCGCTTCTTGTATGGTCTAAATTTGGATCCATATATGACGTGTTCAAGTAGTTTTCTGTCCTCGTTTCTCTCTGTTTCCCTGTCTACTAGAAGAGACATAAGTTTCAGGATTTACCCGTTCGCTTCCCGGTGTGTGTGGGTGCTCCTGCAGGTCTTCAGTGAAACTGGACCTCTCTGAAGGGTTGGGGGTTTAAAAGGAGTATTTGAGGCATCTGTTGGCCAGTGAGATGACTCAGGATTACGATAACATACACGCCCTTTACTCTCCAAGGACCAGTTGATATACACGTTATGGTAACAATATGGCAACAAAAGTATTTGGACACCTGAGCATTCCATTAACAGGCACTTGCATTAAAATACAAAGACACTAACATGGAGTTGAAAAAATATCCAGGATTTGGAAAAATAATTTTTATTACTATTTTTTCAAATCCTGGAAAGAGGACACCGAAGGCAAAACAATCGATATGTTTGTAATATAATTGATAAATATTTTTATTGTTGTATTGTTATTGTTTTTATGATAAAGTATTTTGAATTAATAACTTATAATTCTGTTCAGGGTTTTTTTATGAGAATGAGTAATTAGATGATGTATTCAGCTTGATTGTAGAAAGGTTTTGATATCTGTATTGGGGAAACTGACCTTGTATTTACTTGGTTTCGGATCAATACCCAATCTTACTGTATCGAAAACGTTTCTTTCCCAAACTGTGTCAAAGTTGGAAGCTTGTGTTGTCCAAAATATTTTGGTATGTTGGTATGCTGAAGCATTAAGATGACACTTCAGGGACAATTTACTAAATAATTATGTCTGTCCCAATATTTTTTTCCATTAAGTGTATCTAAAAAGCCGTTATACAGAGTTTTTGTGTGGAAAATGGAATGCTTTTCAAAGATTTAAAGCTATACTTGAGATAAATGAGATTAACTTTGTATTAGATTAGACTAGATTAACCATGTATATGAGTTATATGGACTGGGGAGTAAAGGGTGTTTTCTAAAACTATAGCAGTGCTATGTCAATCTATTTCATTTCAGAAAAGGCAAGCACAAACTGATTTCCCATGATAATGGATCTTCTGCCACGAGGACCTGTTTTAACTCCTTTGACTCGAAATCTGGCCAGTCTAGTCTAGAGTTTAGATTCTCTGCCCGAAGCCGAACCCGGCTGCCCCGTGATCAAGCATTATAATGGCCCACATATTTAAAAATTGTCGAGTTTAAATTATAATTAATGTGTCGGCCTGGGCTGGGCTCGGACACAAGGTGCTCGGGCTCGGGGTGGGTCGGGTTGTGTTTCATTTTTGGGCACGATCTAAGCTCTAGTCCAATGTTTCTCAACCTTTTCACCATTAAGGCCCACCTATCTATCACAGCATGTTGCCAAGGCCCACTTGGCTATAATGCATTATATTAAATAACCCATTGCTGACTAATGGCCTGTCTCGAGTTTAGATTCGCGGCCCAATCAAAAGCCTTCACGGCCCAGCAGTGGTTGAGAAACCCGGCTCTAGCCAAACCTATTTTAAGATGCTTTCATTAGCAACTACCTACTGCCATCTACTGAGCAATAATAGACTAGTTTTTGCTGATGGTATGAAGATAGGGAGCATCTTGCCTGATGTTAAAATGTCCTGTACAGGGAACAAACTTAAATGTGTAATTTGTTTGGACAATTTTTAGAGCTCAATTTAGATTTATTTGATGCCTCAAATGAATTAGTGAAAACTGCTCCCCAGACCTGGAGTATGTGACTGTTAAATGCAGACCCATTTAATTACCGAGAGCTTAATGTGGTCATGATAACTGCTGTTTATATTCCACCAGATGCTAACGCTAGCTCGGCCATAGGACAGTTACATAGTAGCATTAACAGATGGCACAGCAGGTATCCTGGTGCTGTACACATCGTAGGAGGGGACTTTAATAAGGCACACCTAAAGTCAGTGCTCCCCAAACAAGAACCAGCAGATATAAAAGAGTTTTTTCCCAGTGTAATAAGAGTACTGAATTCTGCTAAAAAAAAAAAAAGGTTCACACAATGTGCAATAAAACTAAATTATTTTGGCACTTTCATGCAATTAATGCAACAACAAAAATGACAGAAAAATAACGGAATGTATGCTTTGTGGGAGTTTGAGTGTGTGTGTGTGACTATGTTTCAAGGGTTTTATTGAGGGATGGCACTTTAAATTTCGTTGAACTTGTTGCAATGACAATAAAGATTATTCTGATTCTGAAAACATGAAACCTAAAATATGCCTTTTGCACAGTGCACAATTGTAACCTGGGGGTCAGATTCAAAAGACAAATAAGCTCCTCTGAGTTACCCTGAGGAAGAAACTATCCCCACACACTGCTCCCCGGGTGCTGTGCTTCTGTTGCTTAACTTGGTGAATGGGTAAAATGCAGAGGAAGAGTTTTGTGCTTTTCACACTTTGTGAGGTTCTGTGTTCACTTATGAACACTTTCACTTTCAAATGTTTGCATACAAGAGTATTTGATGGGAATTAACATGCTAGATTTTTTTTCCATCTTACTGTTAATACAGTCTGGTTCAGGTCGCCAGGTCCTAATTCCTGAGAAAATAAGTTTGCTTATTGTTTCTCCGATTAAATCTACTTTTCTGTCATTCTGCTTATCTGTCTTCAGTAACGTATAGACTTTTTAGAGTAAGAATATGGAGCATTTCAGCAGAAGCAAAAGTTATCAGGTAATCAATATGGTAACATTGACAAGATAGTGTTTGTCAATAGACCTATGCTACTAAGTAAGTCAAGACCAAATCGAGGCCCAACCTACAAACTGAAGTTTATCAGATGTTCAAAATACTGGAAACACCTGATTTAAAAAGTGAGTGAGTCAGAGATGAATGATTGAACAGTAGCTATGGGTCCCAGAAGTCCCCTGAACAGTGAATGACAACTTTAAATAGCCTTCTGTTCTCTCAGCTCATTCACATAAAGCCATGTAGAGCCCTAAACGAGTACCCTAAGGAGGGTATCTGTTAGTGTGTGTGTGTGTGTGTTGGGAGGGGGGGCATGTGAGAGTCAAGGGGAGTTGAAAGGGAAATCCAGGTCCTCCGTTACTCACCGTCGTGAATTCATTTTATTTGGCAAAACATACCATATAAAACACAGCCGCACTTCATACAGCACAAAATCAGCCAAACATGTCTGCAGCACTTTCTTCTTTAAAAAATCTTTATAATAAAAAATCATTAAAAAAATTACTATCAAATTAAAATGTGTAAATATTAAAATGAAATGACATAATCTATTTGAAAAGAAACAGCACCTTGGATGTGATATAAAACTGATAAGGCTGCCTGTAAGTCAAATGCAGTAATACATACGTATTCGTTTCCCATCTCGTGCTTCTGCTTGTGCCGAAATCCATGTAGTGTTTACCGACCAGCGCCTGCTTTCATCCAAAGCAGCACAGCATGGTATAGCAATCATCACTTTAGATACAAACATTTCTCATTTGCAGAAGAGAAAGACCAAGAAAATTCATGTTGAAGCTCCGAGAGTCTGGCAAAATGCATACACCCAGCATCAGCTGTGTCATGAACCTGGTTTTTGAGTTCTTAATAAAATGTCATTGCTGATAAAATAAACTAGCATCAGTTATAAAAAATTAAGCACGATTGTAATACATTTCATTTATCAAAGCTAAATCCGTTTTTAAGGGACATGCTCTGCAGAATAAAAATCTGAAAACATGTGTATTGTTAGACCCCTACCAGGAACCCCACCTAACACATTTGTCCTAATATTTTGATCATTCAAACAACTTTGCAAATACTTTATGAGCCTAACTTTGCACGTGTGCTGGAAGCAGCTGTGTTGTGTATGCCAGTAAGTCTCAGGAATGATAAGTCAGATGGGAAACTAACAAGACAGCTTTAAACAGAGGTTGGGTAGCACAGAAATGTATGCTACTTGAAAAGCAGGTCTATGTTCACTTGGCATGTGTAAATCTATGGGAAAACAGCCATGTGTCAGGTTGGGTTAGAAGTAAATACCATGTATACAGGCAGTTTTATGAACCTGCTTAATATCCAAGTTTCTACAAAAACACGTATTTTAAAAGATTCTAAACATTGCACAACCAAAAATTGCACATCTGTAGTCATATATATTGACAACAAGAGTGAATTTGTGAACCGCAAGAACGTCCACATGTGAAACCCTGCCCTAGAATCTCTGAGTTTGTCTAAAAACTGTGACCTGTTTGAGAGACTGTGCACAGGTAGCAAATGCATCAGTGAACGGTGTCAAAAACAGGAACAAAACAAAGCTTAAGCCCACATAAATATGGCAAACCGGTTAATAACCTTAATATTTTTCTTCTTTTTTCATGGATTAAAAACAAAACGTTTTTTTTCTGGTACAAAGACACACTTTATCTAGTTACAATGAGTTAAAGGAGTTAAAAGAAAGGTTAATAGCATTGCACCTTGACATAGTATGTGTCAGATGCCAAATATCTTGTATAATGTTCTTATAAATAATGTTGCTTATCCTTTATTATAAAATACAGTTTCAATCTATAAAAGTTGTAAATGATTTTGTGCCTGTTTTTGATTAAGCTTTGCTCACTGTTACTCGTTGGTTCAGGCACATTCAGATACAGTATACCAGAACCACAGAGCAGGCAGAGCCTACAGCCAAACCCATGGTCAGGAAGAAGGACATGATCACTCCAGTGGGCTCTGCCAGCTCGCGTGGCACCACCTTGGGCCCGTATATCATGGGCAGCGTGCCCAGGTAGCCGTTAGAGAGTCCGAGCAGACACACAAAGACCACAGGGAACAAGTCGTGGGTAAAGAACACCCGGTGCAAGTGATGCCGTGGCTGGTAGTTACAGAACAAGAAAAGCGGCACCAGGGCGGTCCTGGAGAGCACAAGTAGGGGCAGCAGCCGGCTGGTGGGGCCAGGAACCTGCAGCCAGGCGGTCACCTGCCGACCACAGAAATCTGCCATATTGTACAGGAAGAAGCTTGTGAGTGGCACAAAATACACAGTGGTCCATGGGTTGCCCGAGTCTCCATTTACTGACTGAATGCCTGAGGAGATAGCAGGGAAGATCATAATAGAGATGAAGAAAACGTAGAAGACACAAAAGCCCAGTACCCAGGTCTTCCTCAGGATGGGCTTGAGTGGGGGCACAGAGACAGCGGGAGGACTGTTGTGGCTGTTGGATTCAGGATGGGGCAGGATGCCGTCCGATACTGCAGGACTTGTATGGGCCGCCTCCATGTAATACCTACAGAAGGGAGAGAAGACAGAGACTTTGTATAATTTTGTGAATGATTACACTCATGCACTTATAACTGGGTGGTAGTTCCCCACTCTGGAGTCAGAGGGTCTTTCACAGACTGTTGGTTAAGATACAAGGTAGCACACTTTGGCCCCTACTGTTACAGGACTTCCAATAGCTATCTGGCATTTGTCATCACAAGTGTCTGTCAGGATAGAAGATATGGTTTGATTATTTTTTTTTTTTAGAATCATCACTGATGGAATTACCAGTTGTAACTACTCACAATAATCAATTACACTGTAACTTACCTGTAACTGAGTGAATTAAGTCACCATCTAAGAAGTACAATTATACAGGGCTCAAATTCTAAGACTCACAAGAAATTATGTGATCTAGTGCTTTAAAAAGGAAAATTATTGTTATATATAAGTTACATCGGTGCTTGGATGATTTCATATCTTACAATTGTCAGTGAATATGATTCTGCTTTCTTTTGTCATTGGTTAGCCTTGTATTGTTAACACTGGTATGAGGGTAAGAAAGCAGTTTTTAATTATGTATAACCCCACCTTTGGTTATAAAAATGTGTTTCAAAAATAGTCATCAGCCAGTAAGTCAAAAAGAGGCATAGACACTTGTAGGCCGGCCAGGTCAGAAATGCAACAGTTCATCTTTTTCACTTAAAGTTCTATATTTTGCCATCTCGTTCTGGCCAAAGAGAATTTTGCAATTCCTCTTTCAAACGAGACTATCCTGCTGACCTCAAACTCGTAATGTCAACAGATTTGCCACTGCACAGCCTCACAAGAGCCTTTCAGAAAACTCTTGCCTATGAAGAAATGCTGAGTTGAAACTGCGTGATGAAACTGTGGCTTTTGCTGATCACTGCTGAGTGAAACTATAAAGACCTGCTTCCTCATTCCACACACATTTTAGCACAATTTCTCCTTCTTTCGGTCAGTATCAGTGCTCTAGAGTGTGGACCAAACCACAGGCCAAAACCCTATAATTGTTTAACCAGCAATGAAAATTTAACTTCAAATTAAATGTTTAATTAAGAGATTTCAGACAGCAAATTCTGATTCCATTCCATTGCAAAGTGTGAAACAAGACCATATTGTGGTGTGAATAGAAGAAGGCGAAGGGTTTTCCCCACCACACAGTCTTGGTATAGTCCTAAATATGCTGTTGTGGTAAAATAAAAAAACGTAGTGTAACATCTGCTGCATTTGTTTTTTATCATTATAAAAGCAATTTCAGAGAGTCCTGACCTGGAGTAAGCCAGTTTGGGCAGTAATAGGTACAATATGATGCAGAGTACAATGAAGACGTCAGCGGTGAGGAAGTAGGCTAGTGCACTTGCAGTCACGTTGCTGGCTGCAGCCAGATCCACCAGGGCTGCCACTGCACTCAGAGTGCCACCCATGGCCTGACCTACACACACACACACACACACACAAATATTTAAATAGCACACAGCATCCACATGTATCAGGATTTTTCCCCACAGCACATGTTTTTTCTTTTGTTTCTTCGCTGGCATCCACCAAGGAACAGGGTTGAAGAAAATATCTAATTGTGGCTTTTCGGAGCGATAAGGCAGTGATGATAATGTAGAAATATAATAGAAGTGGCATCTATGTGAATTGAAATGTTTGATATAAAAATGATTCATCTTTAAGCCTAGAAATAAAAAAAGTTTCTTCAGCACCATAAAACAAATATTTTCATTAAGAAAAAAAAGTATAGAGGATAAAAAAAAACAGACAGATGTGGATGGGGCAAGAGTTAGATAGGTAGATAAAGATCAGTCAGCACAGGTAGTAAACAGGCACAATACCAATACTGCACAGTTTTATTTAAACCATACCTGATATGAGTTCAGAGGCAGGTAAATCTGCTGTATTACCTGATATGAGGGCTTGAGATATCCTCATAGGAAAGTGACCGCTGATGCCGAACACACTGCCACTGAAGAGGTTGGAGGCTCCACTGACCAATGCAACACTGGCCAATGTGCCTGCAAAGAACTGGTCCCTGTAGTTCGACACATCTACCTTCACCAGTACCGTGGTGACCACAAACACCAGCAGGATCACACAAAGAGAGAACAGGATCCGCACGTCAGAGGACAACCTGTCAACACACACATTCAGCCTGTGAATTCAGTGGGGTATACTGTATTTAAAGTTGGATGCCATTTATTTATTAAATAGGGTCAAAGCACTTTGACATGATGTTGTGCTGGCAGATGAATCACTGTGTGAAACCTTTTTGATTATGTAGACAATGATATTAGGGAGAGTAGGAAACCTTTTTTCTCCATAATCTGTTAACATGATCAGGTAGAAATATGTTCCATCCACAGCCTGGGGAACACACATATATTATACATAGAGCAGCCCAGGGTGGCGTTATTTTTATATTGATATATCAACTCTTGCCAATACCCCTCAGTAAACTTAACTGATTTGCCTGGCAAAAGCATTAGAGAACGAGCCACAGAGTTTTCTGGATTGGTGTGATCCATCTGCTCAAATTCAATTAAACTTCTCAGTTAAAAACAGCATCAGAGCAGGATGTTTTTCATATCTACTGCCACAAAGACAAAGACGCCATTTTGCTCCCAGGATCACAGCGTCCTTTTAAACTCTCCAACATTCCCATGAAGAAAATAAACAGGGTATTTTGAAGCAGTATGTTAGGAAAAGGACACAGGAGTCCTTCATCCTTTGTTAACAGCAGCCACTGATTGGCTGGACACAGAATTATACCACAGGTTGAAGAGGCTCCTGCGTTTGTTAACTGCCTAACTGAGTTAACATCGAAGTTCCCTCAGACTCCTCCTGGCAGAAAACAACTTCTGACCATTAAAAATAATCGAGGGGTTTCAAGAGGAAGTGAGAAGCAGTTTTGATGAAAGATAGCAAAACACACATATTTCAGATCTAACACATTCTAGATGGATTCTGAACAGCAGTGGACAAGATACTGCTTGCTCT
>JBBKCR010140376.1:0-20926 GCA_037577295.1 Ladigesia roloffi | reverse complement strand
TATTTAGGATTAAGGGGTTTCACACTCACACCTTAAATCCACTTTTAAGGTAAAATTAAGGGAACAGTTTACAAATTCAAATTAAGGTGTTTGGTGCATAAATTAAGTACATTGTGTTTCATAGTGATTGTAGGCATTGCAGCCCTATTACCACCATGGGAATTCCCATAAAATATACTTCCATACATACAGTACAGACATACAGTACAAACAAACATAGAAAAAGGTATTGTAGTGTTGTACTCACTGGGTCTGAGAGCAGGCAGAGAGCAGTGCTGGTCAAGCCAGCTGAGGGTGGTCCGGCACAGTTCCTCCATACTGGCTGTGGACACCATGCCGTTATATGACTCAAACAGAGGCTCCATAATCACACTGAACTGGCAATGGCAGTTAAGGAACACACATAGTTCAAGTGATGGTTAATCTAAATGTTTCCACA
Source organism: Ladigesia roloffi (assembly GCA_037577295.1). NCBI lineage: Eukaryota > Metazoa > Chordata > Actinopteri > Characiformes > Alestidae > Ladigesia > Ladigesia roloffi. The sequence goes on along the minus strand of JBBKCR010140376.1, from coordinate 20,487 downwards.
TACCAAGAAAACACAATGCTTCTAACGTTGTGGACACAGTTTGGGTAAGAAACTTTTCTATCCCAGCATAACTGTGCCCCAGTGCACAAAGCAAGCTCCATAAAGACATTTTTGGGCACAAATTCATACAGAAACTCCAAAATCTTATGGAAAGTCTTCCAGAAATAGTGTAACATGAACATGTTACAGCTGCAACTCAATATCAAAGTCTATTTTTTTAATGCAATATCATTAGAGTCCATATTGGTGTAATGGTCAAGCATCTCAATACTTTTGTCCCTATAAAACACCATTATGCCCACACAGCCTTGGACAGGGCAGGATACAATCCAGAATTTCCAGTTCTGCAGTGTCTGGGCTCTGACATACTCTCGGAACTTCTCCCTCATGTGATCAAATCGCTGACGGGTGATGGGAACTCCTGTAGCAGGGAGCTGCTGCTGGCACACACTGTACACAGGAGAACACACAGATTAGAATGTAAGCAGAGATACACAGATAAATATAGACATACATATACATACAGACGCACACATTTTGACTCTCAGATCATAGCTATGTCTTTTCTGTCTACACATAGAAATGACAAATATGGAATACTGCATAATCACTTATTAGTGAGATTACATGAGCAACTTTCAGTTATTTTTATCCATGCATCATGTAAATATCACAAAAAAGGGAGTCTTTTTTCTTAGAACCAAACTAATAATTGTTTGCAGAATCCCCCTGCAAATTAACGGAAAGAACAAATATCCTTCGCAAATTTGTTTTCCTTTTTTCGTGGCAATATATAACGTTTCATTCAATTTAGTGCTAATTTCTTAAGAGAAATATAATTATTTGTATTTGTAACATAAATATTAACATAAATTCAGCTATATTTCCAAATCAAATGTATATCTGAGTTTTCTCAGGTTTTCTTTATTGTTCTTCTTAAAACCCTGAATTTTTATTACAGTAAATTAAACTAATTCATTACAATAATTACCTGCTTATACCAAAGAAAATGCCAGTGCATTAATTACAGTATGTTCTATACAGGGGGTATGTTGGGATTTACATTCTAGCACTAGGGGAGTTCAGTGTAAACTGTACAGCACATATTCGAATTTACCTTTACATTTTCTTTGTGGTTAATGTATTATCATTCATTCATTTATGAGTTTTAAATGAAATTGAAGTGTTTTGGGAGCATATTTGGGGACATATTTAGTGTTTACACAAAAAAATTTGCATTTTTAGGCTTTTTTAGGCCACATCACAAATTCCTATTTTTCACAATTTGCGGGTGCTCTTGGAACGTAACCCCCCGCAAATATTGGGTGTTTAATGGATTAGTAGGAGAGGAGATTTCATACTTTATGGCAGAATTAAGCACCAGTATTTCATCTCGGAGTCTCTGCGCCTCGTCATGGAGCTGGGTTCTCTCCTGCTGCATCTTGCTGATGTACTCTGCTGTCTTCTGCAGAGTGGTGGCCTTACTGATCTGAGAGAATGAAAGACACAGAAACGGAGATCAGCCTTTCATTCCAAACTTTCAATCCAGTTTACTCTCACAAAAATGTCAGATTTGTCCATGTGAAGAACAAAGGCAGCATCTGTGAGGATGAGAGATCAAATCACACTAGCATTCCAGCTTCACTTTACTGTCTTCTTGGTCATTTTATAATTCAGAACACGCATCAGGATCTCCGCCCTGAGTGACTCCACATGTACATCCTCCTACGTTCAAGCCCACTTTACATTAGTAATCTGACTGATCCAGCCCTTAGAACCCATAAAAACCTCTGATTTTTTTGTCAATCTCGAAAGGGTTTTTGCAGTTACCACTAGCGCTTATCCTTTTTAACCCTTAGAACCCAGAGTGTTTTAGTAAAATCTGATTTCAACTAATAAAAATGGTCTAAAACAGTTTGAAACTCATGCTTGCCCTCAAGAACCACTCCCTATGTGGGTTTTGCCCAGGTTTAGGACCCCCAGACCCCTCTGGGCTAAGCCCCATATGCTCACTATGTCCGCCTCTAGTGACACCTCCAGCATAAATACAAACCGGGGGAACTTCCACATTAGCAGCTGTTTTGCCGTATGACTATAATTTACCATTTGCTGCGCTGCTGTTACAAATTTGCACATTCTGAGGTTTAATGTGAACCTTTGTTGTAGCCTTTACATGTTACTTCATTATACAGAGGCTTAAATAGGCTTTCTGTCCAAAAGTTTGTAGACACATTCTTACCCATTTTTTTCAGAAATAAAGGGGATTACAAAAGAGTGTGTGCTTTACCCTGCTACAGCAAGAGCCTATTCTCTTCTAGAAAGACTTTACACAAGATGCTGGAATATTGCTGTGCGATTTAACTGCATAAGAGCATTGGGGTAATCAGATGCTGATGTTGGGGAATTAGTTCTGAATCAAAAACACCACTTCAGCGTAAGGACTGGGATCCAATCTACGGATCCAAACTCCAAGCCTCTAGGGAGGAGATCTAACTCACTTGATTACTAAGGGTCCTATGACTATAAATAGGCCCAAAGCTCTAGACTCCAGTGCGAAGTATTCTAGCCCCATCTAGGTACCAAGCGTCTCTGGCTGTTATTTCTTGTCTTAGTTTTTCCCCGTGTGCCCTGGACCCTTTTCTGGATTTTGGATTTCCCCTTGGATTCTGGACTTTGCTCTGTTTGCCCGTGGACTGATTTTCTGGCTTTTGAACACTTTGCTCGGTTTTTTGCTTTCTGATTTCTGGGACTATTCCTTCTTAAATTAAACGTATTATATTTCTGCACTTGGATCTTTTCTGTATCGTGACATTCAGCTCATCACAAAGGTGCTGAATTGAGCTCAAATATTCAAAGAGTACATTTCTACAGCTTCACAGACTGTTGCAGTCTAGCCTCTAAAAATGTCTAGACTCTACAGACCCCCCGGCTTTGGGCATAGTGGTTTGGGTTCATGTGTAGTTGCTAAAAAACATTCCAAACTAGTAGCAGTGATATTCTATGAAGCTGGGCACACTCAACTGCGCTAGCTGCAGTGTAAGGATATCAATTCACTAATCGGAAAGGGTGTCTGGATATTTATGGACATTTTAGATATTATAGTTATAGTACCTTAATGCTGGGCTGAGAGCTGAGTGTTGTCACCAGACTGTGCAAGGTGTCGAAACCCAGTTTTATGTTGAACCTCCTCTTTTGCTCGGCAGATATATGCGTGATTCGTCGCGTATCTGTCTGTAATAAAGAACAATGTGAGGTAAAATCACATCTCCAAGGGTGAGCAGGTGGGAGGAGGGGTGTGTGTGTTGTGTGCTTACTCTGTTAGGCTCTGTCTTGGCTACTCCAGATAAGGCGTGTGAATACTCTGAGGTTTTCTCTGGGGGATTGGTGGGAGATGTTGATGCGACGTGGCCTGAAAAACTCGCTGAACACAAAGGAGAAGAAATCACAGAAGCCTAAATGACTAAAGACTTAATTACTCATAGTCTAAACTCAAGCTGGGCTGTTTCCTTTTATATTGTTTACTAGCTATTTAATACAAGTTCAAGATTGAATTGGATGTAGAGAAAGTATAATTTCAGGGTTTCCTTATGTAAGTTTCCCCCTTAAATACCCTTGGCATTAGGAAAAGCATGTTCCAATGTGTCTCTCTCAGCTCAATGAAAAATTACAATTTTGTGATTATTTTAAATGGTAAGGTTGAATCACTGCGGTGAGCTGGTGTCCCGCCCAGGTTGAGTTTTGGAATCCTGAAGGGACTGATATACATGTATGTCCGGCTTATAAACAAAAGAAATTACATTTTGCCATCTTTTTCTCAACATCAAATAAGGTCGGTTATTAAACAATAGATGTGTCGCTGTTAATAACCAGCCAATGAATGCAGGTGTCTGTCCAGCCATCTCTAACCAAAAGTAGCTTTGTAAGAGCCAACGAGTTACCGCTACTTCTGTGGTTTAGCAGTAATTTTCCAGGAACTGAATGAAGAGAATCAGAATGTTTTGCGGGCTCCAAACAATTCTTTACAGCAACCTTGCAATTACACGTCCAGTTTATTTATGTAATAGTGTGTAAATAGAATAGAAACTATTGCGCTCTGAATGTACCTGTTAGGCTGTTTCTCTCAGGGATGTAGATTTGGATGGGCGAGAGTTTCTCTGTCTTGGGGATGAGGAGTGGGGGGCCCTGGGTGAGGAGAGAGGAGACAGTGGAGCTCTGGGAGGAGCTCTTCTGGGGCAGGATGGGTGTCTGCAGTGGAGCTAATGGCAGCATCTCTGCTGGGGGCCATGGAGAATGCTGGGATACCTGTGTCCCTCCTCGGCCTCCTGGCATGCTGTTTGTTGACTGATGATTAGAAAAAGAAGCAACCTGTTAGCTATGCTGGATTCTGTTATATTCATTTATGTGATTCATCACTTTGTGAGTCAAATGATGGTTTACATCCAATTCTTTGGTTGCAAATAATAACATCTTACATCTAGTCAAAATATCTAATATTTATTTCATGATTTCTTATAGACTTATTTATAGACACTCATTACTTGTCACTCCAGTCATCTAATTTAAATAAAGTGTCTTATTACATTGGCCAATTTTGCTGGTCTCAAGTATCATTTCTAAAAAAAATTGATTTACTGAAGGACTGCACACACACACACACAATCACACACACACACAGACACAATCGGTACATGACTAGGTATAATGATAAAAAATGCTTAATATTTCTAATTTTCTATTCACTCTTTCGAGCACTTTCGAGCATTTTAAAACCAGAAGAATGTAAAAATGAAGACACAAGATTTCCTCCTGACAGTGATCTTATAATATATCAGAAGAAAACTGATTATCATTCGTTGGAGAGAGGTGTGACACAAAAAAGCGTGTTTCTCTTCAGAATGAACCTAAATGAAAAACTGTAAATATTTCTAATTACTGCTTATCCTTTCAGGTAATATGCACTGAAATATTAAGTGCTTACTGCTAAGATGGGAGATGTTGATCTGTGGCCTTTCGACCCAACATATGGAGCTTCAAGACCCACTGCTGGTTTCCCTAAACCAAAATAAAGAAAAACATTGAGACTTGTCTCATCGAAGGGTTAAGAAGACAATTAAGTATAATAAATAAATCAAATATCATATTTTAAGAACATACGTTCTTGAGAGGTGGATGACAGGAGCTTGGCCAGACAGCTAGTCTGTGCGGGGGGGGTTGGAGATGCAGCTGCGGGAGTGGGAAACACTTTAGGCCCACCAGTCTTTTGTTTGCGCTTCCCTCTGCCCACCTGCTGTGGCACAGAGAAGCAGTGGCCATAGCCGGACAAAGGCGGAGCCTCTGTAGGCATGGCCACGCCCATCGCCTGGTAACCCAGAGAGACGCACGAGCTTTGGGGCATCATGTCGGGCAGGCTGGGGTAGCTTTGGCTTTGCTGGGGGTCTTGTGGCAGGACGTTTACGGCGGATCCGGTGTGGGTGATGACCGTTGAAGTCGCAGCAATGCTAGCACTTGACTGGCGCGCTGGTGGGTGCCTGTATCTTAGGCAGGTGGTAGAGTACATATACGGGCTCTCTTGTGACACAGAGGTGGAGGTCATATCTGAATTTGCCATTGCAACGTCAGGGCCACTGTATTCCTGCTGCTGCCGCACGTACGAGTCCACGCCAGGAGGGAGGCCGAGAGAGTGTGAGAACTCGCTGGGGGAGCTGTACACTGAATGACTCTTGAACTTGGGCTCAGAAGTCATGCCACCGGAGTCGAAGGTCATGTCCGAGGTCAGAGGCGGGCGCAGGTAGGCAAAACCTGGTAGGCTGACAGCCGAGGAGGACTGGGACAAATTTTCACCTGTCAAACTGGGCTGGGGGAAATAAAGTTTCCTCATAGAATCGAAACTACTAAAATAATAACAAAGCAGGTGTGTGATAGTTATCAGATCTCTTTTAGCAAGTTTAGTAATGCTTAATATAGTTACAGTTACCACTGTACTATAGCATTTAAGTATTGTAAGCCTATCAAATCAACCTTTCATGACAACTGATAACCACCTATATAGACATTTATTAAGGCCAGGTGTCATAAACTTGCTGAGGTGAAGCTTTTATGAAGGCTTTTTTGATTTACATCAATTGACATGAAAGGTTTAAAGGTGTATCAAATAGGCTCATAAAGATACCCAACAGGTATATGCTGCCAAAAGTTTTAATGACAAATCATACAGGCAAAGAAACTGTTCATGCCTTCTAGCGCATGTATGTCTCCATGTATACTGTAGCATTGTATGAGTAGTGCAGCATTATGTCAGAGACCCAGAGTGCAGTGTGTGGGGACAGTTTCTTAAGATAATCACAGGGACGACTCCCCAGCCAACAGACAACCAGAAACGCACTAAAACACACTTTTATATAAGCGAGTACTTCTGAGTTGTGGTGAGTACCTGTGTAAGCTGGGGACCTGTGTGCATCAGATGCGAGGTGCTCACAGAGGAGGGGCTAGAGGAGAAAGGAGCACTGGATGAACTCTCGAAGAAGCCACAGTCAGCATAGCACATCTGCTCCAGAGACGGCCCACGGTAACTCGCAAAGATGTCTGCAACAAGCAACAGGGATGGGGTCAGTTCAGGTTCAAGTACAGTAGACCCAATTAATTTGTGATTGTTATGTTCTAAGAGCACCCACAAATTTAAAAAAAAATCTCTATAAATGTCCGTTTTTACAGTCTAAACCCTAAATATGTTCCCAAAACACTTTCATTTCAATTGATACTTAACGCATTTCCCTTTACTTTAATTAATGTAAGCACATTTATATGGGAATGTAACTAATTTTACAGTAATATGTATATTATAAAATCAGTAAATTATATTTTTCTTAATAATTTATCACTAAAATGCTTGACAATTTGAATATTTACACAAAAAAGGCAAAAAAACTAATCCTGAGGATATCTGTGGTTTCTGCGGCTGACTGAGGGTCGACTGTACTTCACAGCAGAAAGTCAGTAAAGGAATGGAAGTTAAAATATATGAAAGCAAATCCTGAACATGCAGGAATTGTGTAACACATGCTATTATTCAATCCTGTGCCAAAAAACAAAACAAAATGTACACGTAAGTGATGAAGACCTATAGGGTGTGCACCTCAACTCAAGCTCTAGTGGTCACAGAAGCAGGGATGGATTATTGACCCGGCAGATTGTTGCTCAGTGCTCAGGGGTGGTTTAAGACTTAAAGAACAATCAACTACAGATCAAGTCAAGTAGGTTTTGTTGTCATTTCTACCATACACACACACACACAGTACACAGTACACAGGAAACAACGTTCCTTCAGGACCACGATGAACACAAGATCAGAAACAAATTACTACAAGACCAAAAGTGCAGACAGGATGACAGTTTTCATGCCCCACAGTCCAAGCCTTCTCCTTAAAAATACTCATGCTTAGTCAATTTTCAATAAAGTTTTCTTGCTTCTGATGTAGGCAGGTAAGTGTGTCAATATGAACTGTGAAAATCTGCAGGCGTGACACAGGCGTGATAGTGGTGCTGATATCAAAGTCAAAGTCAAAGTGAACTTGAATTGTCATTTAAACCTTATACAAGTTTCCACAGGAATGTAATGGTGAAGCTAATCAAGCTAACAAACATAAAATATTGTTAATAAACAACATAATAAGAAGAATAAATAAACAACCTGCAATAAGAAGTATAAAGTAAGGTGAGGGTGAGGTTTAAGCTGTGTGGAAAGCTCACTGTCTAGTATAGCCAGGATAAACAGTATAACAGTATAAGAGTACATGTAGTGGGGTTTTTACACACATTAAATTGTTGCTATGTCCAAAAATATGCAGCCATGAGAGACTCAAGACTAAAAGCTAGAGGATGACTAACACAGACTAATCCAGACTGAAGATGAGCTCCAGAATCTCAGTGCACACCAGCAAGTAGGTAAGTAGGTAGTTTTTTCTGATGGTCATATATTTATTAAAAATGTTTAAATAAATCCATTATTTGATAAGCAGCTTGGATTACAAATCTCCAATTCCCATGAAAATAAAACACGCAAATTAAAATTACTTTTATAATCATTATGCAAAAAAATGGTTTCGCAAAATGTTAAATCAACCTTTTTTTTTTTGCCTTTTCTACTAACTTGTGTTTTACTAGGGCTGCCCCCAACTAAAGATATTCCTAGTCGACTAACACTCCCACATTTTTGCGATTAGTTGAATAATCGCTCATTTATGATATTAATATAAAAACTTGCGTATATGCAAGGAAAGGTACAGTCCACTGGGCTCGGCTCGGCGCTACCCTTCCACTACAACTGGTTGCGTAGCGACCGAGACGCAGCTCGAGCGGAACTGAGGTAAAAAACATGAGGGAAAAAATTATTATAGGGCGAAAAATACGGTATATCATACATTTTGCTGCATTAAAACCTAACTTTGTTTGGTGCTTTCTCGCATGTACTGTTGCTGTGGAGACGTCTCTGACCCGCATCTCTGAGACGCGATGTTAATGCTGGTCATGTGACAATAACGAAACGAAATCTATAATGTATTTTTGTTGACGAATAAGAACGAGACTAAATGTGGTTTACAATATAAAAAAAGTGTCTCTTCATTTTCGTTAACTACAACGAAAGAGGAGACGTTATGTATCTAGAGTGGACAAAAGTTTTGGGACAGACTTTCCTCCTTGAAAATTGGCTGCGTCTTACATTCCGGAGCGTCTTATTGGCCGAAAAATACGGTAGTTACAGTCGTCAGAATGGATTAAAATCAGAGGGATTTTATATTTTATTCTTGGTTTGTGTTTGTTTGCCACAAGATGAAACAGTTGGCTCCAGGCGAGGCTTAAAGAAGCACGCAGCGGACTGCCGAGAAAAAAACGACTAACCGACTAATGAAAATGTATTTGACCAAGCCTTCTTCATATCGACTAACGTTTAGTTGACTATTTGGGGGCAGCTCTTGTTTTTATTCATGATAAATATTTCGCTAATCTGGCTTGTTTATAGAAAAAAAGTGCAATACTGAGAACCCATTGATGGTCAAATTGTCATCGTACAACTTAGTACAAAAGAATACATTATGTGAAATATACAAAAAGAAAATGCTCTAAAATGCTTTTTTTGAGTATAGAGGCCATCAAAATTTTGGACAGGATTTCTCACAGGTCTTTCTTCAAATGTTACTGTGTAATCAAAATCTGGTCACTAACTTTGGAAGATCCTTTTGAAAATGTATGCAAATTATTTTGAATCCATTAGAAACTATATTCAGGTGTATTTTTAAATTATCCAACCAAGAATCGTTGTTTTGTCACCATAGATACTTGTGAGAATATTCCTTGCATACTTCTGGCTTTCATGGGATGCAATTAGCCAAAAGTCTATTCTAGAACAAGTCAGCGGCTCTCGGTGACCTACATTAAACTCATGACTTCTGGATCTGTATAGTCCCTTTCTCTTCCTGTGGTAGCACCCATAAGACCTTACCATGGCTATTCATGGGTTACCACATCCCCTTCAAGTTCCGCATTTCGTCACAGCTGACCTGTGATCCCTGCCTAACCTTCGGAGTGACCTTTCATGTACACACCAGATTACAACCAACGAATATGTCCTTAAAACATCCAAAAGAAGGGCCAAAACAATTGTAGGACCTACAGCTCCACAGTGTAGGATACACAGCCTCAACAATGGTGGATTCCAACAGGATTCCTGCCTTATGAATGGACATCAAAAATATTTTTGATGAGTAAGTATCCCTGCAATAGAAAGTGAACTTGTGCACTTCCCTAAACGCAATCCACTCTACAAGATATTCCCGTTTCCATGGACACCATCCTACACATACCCATACAAGCACAGAGATAAACCTGAACAGAAAGTGACTTAAGTAAATTAGGAGGTGCCTCTTCAATGATGATTTGTTGACTTCCATTGAAGTATATTTGTGAAGAATGTAAATTATTTCAAAATATAGCTAATTACTGTATTGCTGGGGTTTTTTTCCCAGGGACAACAGATCTAACAAGTAACATAACATAAGTAAAGTTGCCCTTATATACATGAGTGAGCACAGCACAGCACAAAGTGTGAACAGTGTGAAATGCTTTCTCTGTATTTAATCCGTTCACCAAGTGAAGCAGTGGGCAGCCAGACTCACCAAACAGGGGGCAGTGTGTGGGGGCGATACCTTACTCAAGTGTACCTAAGCTGTGCCAATAGCAATCCTGGGATTGGAACTTAAAACCTTTTAATCAGAGAGGCAATTGCCTAACCACCAGGCCACCAGCAGCCCCTAAAATTGCTCACAGTTATTACACAGTTACTAGTATCATTGCTAACAGTCCACATTCTTAAACTTTAATGAACAAGATTATGTAGCTAAGAGATTTTATTTAATGCCAACAAAGTACTCTATCACTCACACCATGACCTCAACATCATAATTCAGCTTTCATATACAATTATGCAAGAAGTTAAACTCCTGTCTGGCACAAATCCAAAGAACTATTCATTCTAAGATTAATGGGTGAGCTAGTAAACTGAAACACAAAAGACCATTATTACGATAATCATACTGGAACATATTAAATGACTTGTTAAAAACTCCTGTGAAAATCAACCATATAGGAATTTACTACATTATTCAAAACAAGCTAGTGCCCACACCAGTTTCTTCAATACACCTCATTCATAAGAGCTAATTAACCTAAATTCCAAAGCAAGAAGCTTGACCTGTATCTTCTAGAATGCATTTTTCTTTACATTATTATGCTGCATTTATGTAATACCACTGAACAGCTACATCAGTTCTTACATGAACATGCAATAACTCCTACTCATATTCCTAACTACCATTTGTGTTGTTAATAATTTACTTAACTGAAAGCTATTTATCTACAGTAGTATAGATAAGTATTTAAGTACAGTTTGTGTATGTAGTTTTTTCTGCATTTTTTTATTTAGACTTTATATTTTATGCTGTTCTTGACTCCCAGAAGGTCTAGACATTGATCATTAATTATAAACGAGATAATGACTAACAAAATCTGTGCAGACATAATTCCTTAAGCAATTTCCTTAAGCAGCATTAGTTTGCGTTGCACTGGTGTGTGTGTGGATCAGAAACAGCAGCAATGCTGGTTTTGTTACTAGTGTTGTTTGTTGTGTTTAAACATGCTGACTCATCTTGTAGAAGCAAACAGTGATTGCACATCTGCTGTTGCACAGTTTGTGTTAGTCGTTCTCTAGTTTATAATTAATGATCCATTTCTAGACCTTCTGGGATGTTTTTTTCTCTTCCACTGACAATTCCCAGCACAGAAGATATACCGAAATGTTAAAAAATCTCCCACAGCTATGCCGAGTCCCATTCTCACACACACACATTAACATGCTAATACATGTCACTGAACCACTAAGAAACATCCATTATCCAAAGAATACTGTTCATTTGTGGTCCTGACCATAGACGAATGGGGTAAAAAAGGATAACAATTCAACTGTGAAGATCGCCTGCATGGTCAGTGTGTAAACCCATTACATTGCTCCATTATTGTATAATATACATGTGTACCCATAAAACGATCATGGGTCTTCCCAATCAAATGAGGAAAACAATATTTATTCATCTTTGTCTTATTTTTTCACCTCTCCAAACAATGTTAAGCAAATATTGTTATCCACCATTTCCTCAAGCTATTAGTTCTTTATTAGTGACAGGTGCAGTCACTTTATGAAAGCAAGATCTAGACAATTAGAGTATGTTGTATGTCAGTAATTTTCTACACATTTCAATTGCTACAAAGACAATACAGGCTGTGTCAAATTATCATAGAAACAGCTACTTCAAAGCATCTTCAAGGAAAAAAAATTATGGTCCATTTTATATTATTCCCTCTGTAGAGGTACGTTTTAGATTTCGGTTGTTATGTTTAGTGTTTTGGGTTTTTTTTTTCTTATCTGAGCAGACAACAACCAACATTACTTCACTCAGGGTGAAGAGACAACAATTATCCCATTGGTCTCTGTTATAATATGAAACAAAGTAACATTTCAATGCTTTTTTACACCCAATAGCAGCCGATCCTTAAAATCCCTCCGAGCTACACATTTTAGTATTTCATGTTTACAAGAAAGCTGATTGAAATGATCAACACATGAACTTGGGTAAAAGTGTGTGTGGGGAGGGGGCTTCAGTTTGGGAGCTACTGCTCTACAAATATATTGTTGTGCCAAACCACAGTCACCAAAGTATTTGATTAGTCATATCAGCTCAGTTACTGCCAAAAGTAAACAAACTTACAAAATATGTTTTATTCATGTGAAGTACACATGGAATCAAGTAAATTAAATCCGTTATGTTTTACATAAGAACATAATGCAGTTACCTGGCGTGTCCATGAGGTCATCCAAGTTGGGCTGAAGAGGAGTCAAGTCAGGCTGGATCATATCGGCATTACTGGTGTACGCTGTCAGAGAAACAACAGTTAACACTGGGATGAGACAGCAAGTATACAGTGAACATGGATGTGTGTGCACACTCCTTCATTTATTTCTTCCTTGTTTTTGGGGGTGGTGTCTTCCTGAATGATTTTTAGAAATTCACAAGACAATCATGGTTAGGAAAAGATGTCACATATATGACTGTTATCCAAGACTCTCACCTTTTTGCAGCTTTTGCAAGGAGTCATTTAGTCTGATTGATCGCTAAAAGTATCTAAGAAAAGTCTTCAATGTGTGTAAGGCCAAATATTTGAAGGGCTAGCCCAACATAGGATATCATAATGATTAAGTTTTACACTTTAGGAAACCCTGAGCACTGTAAAATCTCACCTTGGTTTGATTTTGGTACTTCATATATTTTTTTAAATAGACAATTTGACAAAAAACATATCTAAACGTAAATGCAGAAACCATAAGGGTGCACTCATTGCTGACACAGGCCTTCGATTTTGCATACACAGCTCATATACTCTCCATAGAAAAGCACTGCCAATAGAATTAGAGAATCTAAAGCAGCCAAAAGAGCTCCGACTTGGTGGTGAAGCTGTCTAATTTTAGGATGAGTTGGACTGAACTGATCATCAGTACCGGTCCTCGCTAATGTTCTTGTGGCCGATTGTAATCTAATTGTCAGGGCGTTATATTCCATCATCTACTGTAAAGCCTTCCTAGAAGACTGAAGGCTCTAACTGTAACAAAATCCTCCAGAATCATTTAAGTTTTCAGATTCTGATGATGTGCATACCCTTGATTTCAGAAGAGATATTTGAGTCTATAAACTTTTGGACATATTGTTCGTTCAATACAAAACACACAACCATTTACACAGACCCTAACACAACATCTAGTGGTGCATTGGTTGTGATCTGAAAATGGCCCAAGAATGTAAATACAGCAATTAAAGGACATTGATCCCTTCAATGGCATTATCAGTTATAATAATTTATAATTGATGTGATACCCTGTAGCACCACAATGCATCTTTTGCATTGTTAAAAGGGATGGCACTAATCCAACATTTTCAGGTGAACTGATCTGAGAGCAGTGCCGGCGGTACTCACTATTGTGGAGGTCCCCGGACCATGGGCAAGGCTTCTGGGTCATGGTGAAGAGAGTGTCCGAAATATCAGAGAGGAAGGAGTCCAAGTCAAACATGTGCACCTCCTCTGGGACCCCTTCAGGCTCAGCGTACATCTGATTGGACCATTTCTCCAGCCCCGTCCTGCAGATGGGTGTCTAAGGGTGGCAATCAAAACATCAGAATATATCATGATCACTTAGATTAAGGCTTGCTTACGTTTATGCTGACATTACAACAATCACAACACAGTAATCTCATTCATCTGCTTTGTCTAATTTCCACATTTTAGCCATGATTCTCATTGTTTCGAGCATCTAAAATGAACCATAAATTGTACAGAAAGTATTCACTCTTCACAAAAATGCATTTTTCTACATCTCTCTATGACAATCAACTTTTCATGATCATTTACACATAACCTGTTCATCCATTTCACTGTTATAATCATGCACCTTAATTAATTGAGGACACTTAATGGACAAAATATAGGGACACACTTAGGCCACTCACTTCCAATGAAGGGCAATATTAATACTTCAGCATACCAAGACATTTTGGACAAGCCATGCTTCCAGCTTGATGGACACAGTTTGGGGAAGAATTTTTTTTGTTCCAGCATGACTGCCCCAGTGCAGTTGGTGCCCCAGTGCTGTTGGTGTAGTCCCATTACTTTTGTCCATATAGTGTACTTAAAACTTGGCAAGACAAAGATACTGGGAGGTTTCAAAGATTTTTTTTTCAATCAATTAAAGCAAGTCCCAGCCTAAACAGGTAATAATATCTACTTAAAATATTTATAAAGAGTATGTTTATGTGCATTCTATTACATTTGACATGTTTTGGGTATAATTGGAGGAATAGTAAGTGATGATTTGACACCACTCTTTCCAAGCACGTCCTTTGTTGATGCACTAATGCCTGACGTTGATAAAACATCCCCATCAGCTGATAAGTAAGAATTCACTAAGAGTACTCTGGAGGGAAGTGGCCTGAGGGCCGCAGCAATTTGACTGGAGTTTAGCACTCTTTACTGGAAACTTAATTCAAATGATTGCGATGGGTTTTTTTGTTTTAGATCATCATCTTTGATGTCCAAATCTTAATGGATGAGATGCACGCATTATAAACACAAGAGGGAGCCACATAACAGTGTAACAATGCTGACTCAGCAAAACTGCGCAAGGACATTTTGCATGCTGCCAAATCTAGTATTATAATATTCTTGAGAATAATATGTTTGTACAGGATTAAGTGTGTCAGAATCAATATTAAGTATTAAATTACATATAAATTAGGTAAAATTTCATTGTGTTTCAAAATACAACAAAGGTATATAAAGTGGCCCGGTGTAGTCATGCATGAACCCAGGACAGCAAACAGTGTGAACAGTGTGAAATTCTTTCTATGTTTTTAAAACATTTACCAGGTAGAGGTGTGTGGGATGGAACATCAGTGGTGCAACTAGCAGTCCTGCAATTCAAACCCACAACCTTCTGATTACAGGATCAACTCTCTAACCGCCAGGGCACCAGATCCACAAGCTAGAAACTATTCTTTCACAAGCTCAATCTCTTTTAAGGCTTGTCAAAACACAGTCAGCAATTATTTTCAGAAGCATTAAACAAACCAGTCTAGTGTTATTAACAGCAGACTTTGGGGCTCACATGAAGGCCTACATATTTGTTCTATTTCTGCTACCAATATCCCTTGGTTCCAGCGGGAAAGTGGCTGCTGCGTGTTCCCCACAACCAGAGAATATATTTTTTTTTAAACTCTTTGTAAAGCACATTTTCACAGGTAGTGGGACTGTAGGGTAAAAAGTAAAAAGTAAAAGTAAAGTGGCCCATTATAGTCACACATGACACACAGTGTGAAATTCTTTCTCTATATTTAATCCCTTCACTAAGTAAAGCAGTGGGCTGCCACCAATGAGGGGCGCCTGGGGAGCAATGTGTGGGGATGGTACCTTGCTTAAGGGTATCTCAGTCATGACGCTAGCAGAGTGGGGAATCGAACCCACAACCTTCTGATCGCAAGAGCAACCCCCATCCACTAGGCCACTAAGGTGCCTCGTGGTTCGGGTAGGTCTACTCTTTCTGCACAGCTGTCGTACACCAAATATAATATACAGCAACTATTAAAAATCCACCTGCACCACTTTTATCACAAATGTTAATAGCTCAGTGGCTGCTCAGAGTCCTGCGGCCAACAGGGGGACCTTAATAACATTTGGGTAAGTACAAGAACAAAACAAAGAAGAGTAGAGTATTGGGAGCCAAAGACCCATTGGTCCCAAAAGAACATTTCAGTGGATGTTCATGTTAAAAAGTCATTTGTGTGAATAAAAATTCTTAACATAATAAAGAAATGTAATATAAAGGTTCAACTGCCCAGTCAAAACACCATTCAATTTAAGCCAGCACACCTCCATGTGCACACACACACACACGAAAGGAAGAAGGAAATATTAAGAGGTGAAATACTCACAGCTGAGTACAGAATCCTTCGAACAGATTCCGATCAAGTACTGCAACAGTTCAAGTGCCCATTACATTTCATCTCAACGAGTCAAGAGTGTCGGAAAAGCCGTTTTATCCTCATCTCTTCCCCATGCAGACTGAAGACCATCATTGGGCCCATATTTATAGGGGCGCCCGAAGTTAGCCGGAAATGCCAGCGATTACGTCTCTCCATCCTCGCTACATTTTTTTTTCAGTCTGCAGAAAATGGGGCAAATTGTAGTATTCGTCTGGATGTGCTTCATACAGATGAAATTAGGTTTGAGGGCACGTGTATTTATGAGTCTGCGTGCGTATTTGGAGGGTATTAACCAGAGCGGTTTAACAGGGGCGTGTGAAAGACAGAAACCCCCCTGGTTGATGTCATTACACTTTTCATTTCTCTCCGTGCGCTCCGCTGATTCGTGGTGACCATAGAGGCAGCGGGGCCCTTTTGTTCCTGACCCACTTCCATACTTCCACACTCACGTGCAGTGACAGAAGAAGGACTTCCTGGTATACTGACCACTATAGCGTCTTTTTCACTAAACCAATCTATGGCAAGGATCCATTGCTATACGTGTGGAAGTGAACATCGACTGCACATTTGTTGTTGGGATTACAAAGTTAAACGTATTCTACTAAAACCTTTAACATTGAGGACACGAGAGGCACAGTGCCAGTTTACCTAGGGCCTGGCAAGCCACCTCATGGGATTTCTTGAAAAAAAATTGGTTTAATTCAAGCTATCATTAAAAAGACTGTGCTCCAATTGTTACGTAACATTTTTGTATTTGCTAATAAACCTATTATTTAGCATTTTACATAGTAAGTTAAATATGATACCAAAAATATCACATCTAGCTCAGCTTTTTCATGCTTATAAATTTCTCACAAGGGCTTAAGTTTTTTGCTCTTTCATGGACCTGCCAGGACCAATAGAAACCCATCGGTACATGGGGGTTAGGGTTAGGTTTACTGTTGTGGGTTTGGGGGGGTGGGGGTGATTGGGCTAGATACACTGAAGGGACCAACTTTTTACAAACTAACCTCAGAATGACTATGCCAGTTTTTGTATTCCATATAGATGCTCAGCAATAAGAATCAGCAAAAATGTTGCTACCCATGAATGAAATTTGTTTTTTAGAATACAAAATAAGCTATGGTTCCAAGTGGAAATGACATTACAACACTGAGAGAAAAGTAATAGAAAGTAAGTCTCACTGAAGCTGTTCCGTATTTCCATACAGTTGTTAAGGTGAGAATGGGAACACAATATAAACTAAATGTAGCCATGTGGTCCCTCTCTTGCAATGAGAAACAACATAAAAAAGAAGTAAAAAGGGAGCATTCAAACAGAATACGCAGCACTAGTGGCAAGGAACACATAGTGAAATAAATGTATTCAGCATGTGAGATTGAGGAGTAGAAGTTTGTTGGAGAATACTGTGAGCAAAAGAGGAAAAAAACATGCCAAAGGACAATGACAAAAAAACTAAAAATCTAGACTGAATTCAGTGCCCACACGTGATGGATGGAGGTACGACATCAAAACCTCCAAGTGCGTCACTGGGAAAGACTTTCCCCAGAGCTCCAACTACACACACACTCACAAACACAAAACACACTGAAAGCAATCAGAAAGCCTGTAGCCTGTTAGTCGAACAATGATGTCCTGCTAGGGAATACTATACAAATCACGTCCACACAGATGAAGAAGAAAAAATAAAAATTAAACAAAAAACAAAACGAGTAAACGGTTTACACTTTGCGCAAGTGGGTCAGCTCTGATTAAAAGCATTTAACGTGAATTCGCATCTCTCTGATGCGCCCAGAGATTGTCCCCTTTGTCACTGGAGGCAATTGAATGACTCATTTCTCATCAATATGGGTTACAGTGACGCAAGTGGAGTTTTGTGTTTACGTTTTTGGCTTTTTAAACATTTTCTTTGCTCTTTCAAAGGATCACACACTCTGTTTCTCCGTCCAGCTGAGCAAGGCAAAGTCTGAGCTATTAATAGCTAACCAAAAGACCACTGCAAATACGGACTGTGCCACTAACCTACTAAAGTAAATACAATTCTTTAAGTTCATTGATCTAGAGAGACGCTCATTTGAACTTCATGATAGATTGAGAGACACAGAAACAACATTTATACACTGCCTGAATATCCTCAAATGTCCGACAGGAGCACACAAACACAAAAATTCAAAGTGCATATTAAAAACTAAAAAGATTTATTTTATAATAATTATTTGATCCCTTGCTGATTTTGTGAGTTTGCTGACTTGAACAGTCTCTAATTTATAAGGTAGTTACATTTACATGGAGAGAGACCGAATATTAACCAAAAAAAAACAAAAATGTTACATAAAAGATAGAAATGTATTTACATTTCACTGAGTCAAATATTATCCAAGGAAATTTTGACTTTTCTTGTAGTTGGTAACCAGGTTTGCACACGTCTCTGGAGGGATTCTGGCACACTACTCTTTACAGAAACTCTCTAAATCCTTCAGGTTTCTTGGCTGCAACTTGGCATCTTGAACATTCAGGTCCTACACAGGTTTTCTATAGACCTGAGACCTGGAGTCTCCTTTGCTTTATTGTCATGCTGGAAGACTCACAACTCATCTTCAGTGTTCAGCTGAAGATTTTATGATACATGGTCCCATCAACTGGCCCCTAAATGCGGTGAAGTCTTCCTGTATCCTTAGAAGAAAATCAACCCCAAGTAAAAATGTCTCCACGTTCACGCTTGAGTGTGGGGCATCTCTCTTCCTCCTAACATGGTGGGTAGAGTTCATGCCAAAGAGCTCGATTTCAGTCTCATCTGACCACCGCACTTTCTCCCTAGCCTGAAACATTTAGATCAGGCATCACCAAATGCCGAATTCTCGGTCCGGATCCGGCTGAGGGTTGTTTTTTTCCGGACCCATGACCAGTCTGCTAAATTCACAAGATTAAGTCATTTTCATGTAGCATTACTTTGGACGGTCGTGGCTATAGACGGCGGGCACTGCTCTTCCAGTTAACACAACAACAGCTTCACTCTAGTGATGTGTGATGTGAAGTTCGTCTCTTTTCAGAGAGCACAGCTCTCAAATAGCCTGAAGGGCTCTTAGTTTATTTTCACCTAGTGTTGCCCAGGTCGGCTTTTTTTAACACCTGGACCAAACCGACCCGTCAGGAGATCCAAACCGACCCGTCAGGAGATCCAAACCGACCCGTCAGGAGATCCAAACCAAACCGTCAGGAGATCCAAACCGACCCGTCAGGAGATCCAAACCGACCCATCAGGAGATCCAAACCGAACCGTCAGGAGATCCAAACCGACCCGTCAGGAGATCCAAACCAACTCAGGAAATGAACAATAATGTTGTGGAAACCATATGAAAATGTGGACATGGGGGATGTCTATAAGACACAAGATGGACTTCGGTGACTTTTAATTGAATACCCCTGATTTAAATGTTCACTGGCAAAATTAAGATTGGCTGTACATGTGCCTTTTTGTTGCAGACCTTGCATTTCAATCCATTATGGTGCCTCGCCTTCCTCATGATCGTCCTCACACCATGGGGCAAGTTGATAACTTTTATGTAACAGATTTTGTCTTGACCTGTGGCTGGTATTCAGTCTCTCTCCATAATTAAGATACCAGGGTTTTTTTTTGTAAATCAGCAACCATACAAATTCAGCAGGAGATCAAATAATTCTTCGCCCACTGAACACACACTTTGTTAGCCTCGTGATTTCAGTGCAAACCAAAAGAGGCACACCTAACCCCAAATATACCTTTTCTGCGTGTCTATATTTGGGGTACGAGCAACTGTGTAAATTTGATTTTTAAGAATGGCTTTAATGATCACCCAGTTATGAAGGAAGGTAGTTAATTCCTGATTACACTGAAAAGTAAAACAGCATCTTTCATTAAAAAAAAACCTACTACCGTATTTTTCACCATATAAGACGCACTTTTTCTTCTCCAAAACTGGGGGTAAAAGTTGGTGCGCCTTATATGATGAATACACATTAAAACTGCATGTACTTAAAATTGCATGTACTGCGGGCTGTGGATACTTCTCTGACCCTCCCTGCACGGCCAGGCTGTGTGTGTTCGGGCATCCCTCTCCCTCCCCCTCCTATAGCGCGCCTGTTTCCCCCTCCCGACAGTCTAACCACGTGCTGCCCAGGCACTGTAGTGTTGTTCTCGTCAACGAAATTTATGACGAAATATCTTCGTCAACGAACGACGCGAGACGCGACGTTAATGCTGGTCAGAACGAAACCTATAATGAATATATGTTGACGCGTAAGAACGAGACTAAATGTGGTTTACAATATAAAAACTGTGCTAAAGTGTCTCTTCATTTCCGTTGACTAAAACGAG
>JBBKCR010140318.1:0-20953 GCA_037577295.1 Ladigesia roloffi | reverse complement strand
TACTTTGTGTTTTAAAGCACCGTTTTAATTGTGGGGTATACTGGTTCATACCCACAGCTAGGGATGACCCGATCCGATCACGTGATCGCAAATCTGGCCTGATCACATGGTTTCAGACTCAATCGGAATCGGACTTTACCTTCCGATGTTGTGTCAGGTTCATCTTGACCCCGCAGTCACTCGCTAGATTACTAGAGACTCTTACACTGACCTCGTGGGAGAGACTGTTTGAGTGGTGATTAGGGGGTGTGGCACGAAGGCACAGCCAAATGATTGCAATGAGTGACTTGCTATTCGTCTTAGTACAGTATATAGAAGTATCGGATCGGGACTCGGTATCGGCAGGTACTCAAAATCAAATGATTCGGACTCGAGGGCAAAAAACCTGATCGGGACATCCCTACCTATATCCAGCATACAAGTCTATTGGGGTTATGTAACAGCACTGATTTATGCAATTGTCTTCTCAACCAATGTGTATTTAATCAGTTTATTAATTCTACTCCATACTGGGCATTGTTTCTAATGACAATTCACTGACACACTAGTTTAATAAACAATATTAGACTTGCAAATCTTGTATTTCATTCTTTTATCTATAAAAATGAACTGAAGCACAAACTGCAAATTTGAACAACCCATACATCTAAACATTCAATGTAAAATATGTAATTTTCTTCTAAAATTAATGGAGTTTGTGCCTCCTTGCAAGCCCAAATGTGACCCTGTAACGAGAACACAAACCTGTTTGCAACTTTGTAAAAAGGTTTTACTTTAAATTGGTTTTATATTTAAATCTGTTTGGACCTCAATCTATTCAGTTGGCAAAAACGTGCCCACTGCCTAATTTTTAAATCAAAAGGTCCCTAAACCAGAGAGGCTGCTGTTTAAAATCAGAATCAGAATCAGAACCATAAACCTTTATTGATGCTGGAGGCAATTTCTTATGTAATAACTGTCAAGATGCACAGAGACAAGAAAAATATAAAAAATAATAGTTTAAATAAATTCTAAAGAAAAAACTGGAGAAAAAACTCACTTTGAAAATAAGTAACACAACTGAGATAAATCTACCGACACAAATGGTAGTTTGGCGAACATTATTGCATGTAGAGATCAGTAGACCAGTAATATTGATATTATTAGTGATATTGCACGTTAGACTACTGCACATATTTGCACATAATGATAATGTTTTTAAACCTGATAAGAGCATTGCACAATATTGCACATAGTTATGCACATAATGATGTTATGTAAAACCAGTAAGAAATGACACAACAGTGGGTAACATAGTAAAAAAGGCACATAAAGTATTGCATCAAAAACTGCACAGTAGCTGGGTCACATCCAGCAATGTCTATGTGCCAGCTGCTAAAACTAAACACAACTGAACCAAACTGTCAGCATAAACACGTACAAGCGGCTGTTTATGGTTTGCAACTGTTTCTATTGTGTAATGTACTTTCACTCCCCTATCATTTCCTTTCTTTGAAGTTCTTCAGTGGGGGACAGTTAGAATTAGAGCTGAAATTTCTATTTACAACCATGAAAAAAGCAACCTAAGAACCCAAATTTTGAAATGTTGTGACTATCCCAGCACTGCACACAAAACACAACCCCCTTTGTTGTTATCTCATGTCTGTTGCTGAGGATGTAACTGAGCATGAAACCCTTTCTTTGCCAATTGCAAGCCTGCAGTTTTTTTTTTCTGGAACCATAAAGAACTGTGGGCATTTCATACATATGGCACAGTCCAGACTTCACTGCTAGAAAGGGATTACAGTCGTTTTTGGCTTTGGTTTGAACTTCTGTTCAAATTTCCACACTCCGAACCTCCTTACCAACTGTACTCGCATCCTCTTTATCTCTACCATCATCTTTCTGCTATTCTAAAGTCATAATGCTTTTGTCATCCCTTCATTCTGATCTTGCCTGCAAAGGCCATACTGTCATAAATGAAAACGTCGCATCAAACAGTGTGAACAGCCCAAAATTCTCCCTCCGTTTTTAACCCATTCACCGAGTGAAGCAGCAGGCACCCATGAACACAGCGCCCGGGAAGCAGTGTGTGGGGACAGTTCCTTATTCAAGTGTACCTTAGAGGTGCCACCAACAGTCTTGGGATTTGAATCAGTTATGTTCTGATCACACCCCTAGACCACCAGCTGCCCACTGTGGATTTGCTATAAACTAGCATTGCCAACAATGTTCTGTTTTTGAGAAGTTGTTAAAAATGTTGCTGCCAACAATGACAGGTGGACCAGGGACCTAGTAATGTTTAGGTTTTTCAACTATATTGGAGGGGCAGTTTTCATTTGTTGACAGGTGAGTGGGTTCATTTGGCAATGGGAAGAAATGGCTTGTCCGTGCCTCCCAGCCACTCACTGTGAGCAGAATAGATGTGACTTGTTTGGGGTGACTCTCTCCTGTATAAACAAGAAAAGGTTTGTCCAAAAAAATGTAGATTTGTTACTGAAATTGCAAGATTTGTTTCTGGCTTGGGAGTCTGCTCATGCTTTTGCTACCTTCTATGCTACTGCTATTATCGTGTGCAGGGGTGTCGTAGTTGGGTGAAAAGTGGGACTAAATTACCAGGAACCCTGAGCTCACAGGCGCCCATGGCCACTGCTTGTGCATAGGGCCCAGAATTTGGTGCTATGCCCCTGATCATGTGCCAAAATCACTTTGACATGATTTAGGCCTGGCGAACCTACTGGTTAGTAGAAATGTAACACATTTGATTGTCTTTTTGATGCCTGACCAGTTTCCTCCCTGTTGCTGGGGTTCAAATTGCAGTTACATCGGCTCACATCACTTGCACAAAATTTCAGATGTGATATATGACTTTTTTAATCAGATTGAAAATGTACCCAAAATAGGCAAACAAATGATTTAGGAGTAACTATGATGGAGGCCCAGAGAAACAGTGTTTGGAGAAACAATACTTCTATGACCAAAAAATGTTTGTTATCTAACTGGCATATTTTCTCATGCTCTTTAGTCAATGAGAGACATTTTACCACTGAACCATAGCTATAGCTGTTACAACAAAATGCTTTACACTTTTAAGGCAACTCACTCCTCTGTTCTCTCTCTCCGTATACATTACTACTCCAAATTGACCAAAAAAATAAACATTTTACATGATCAATACATGGCCACTAATCTACCAAATCTGAATGCATGCACAGTACACTGGAAATTGACATTTTAGTGTTGGATTTTTGCCAGACGTTCTGTATGGGCTCAGACAAGAAGCAGGGTTAAAAAATAGAAATTAAATAATAGTACAAGAACAACAGCAAAAAACCTCAACAAAAACAACAACAACAACAAAACCTCAACAACAACAACAACAGCAAGAAAAGAAGAATAAGAATAGTAATAATAATACTTATAACAAGTATTATTACAATATTGTAATTGCTTCCCACTAATGAACATATAAGATTCAATATTACACAAAATTTAAAATAAGATTTTGGTAGAGACAAAGGTGTTGCTGTATCCAGTTAAATAGGTGGCGATCCCAAGCTGGGAGGTCCAAGATCCAGCCCAAAAATCATCCAGCCATGTGCAGTGGGTCACCTTTACTGTGTGCATGTCTCTACGTGGGAGGGTGGGTGCGGGGTGCGCGCCAGTGTGGTGGTGTCAGCGTGTGCTTTGTGGAGGTGACACATGAGACGTGAGAGGGGTGTAAAGTAGTGCGAATTATTTTGGTGGTATTAAAGATCAGCGAGTGAGTGAATTTCCAGTGTACTGCTTTCCTTTACACTTTCATTCTGCACCCTGTTGTGAATCCCATATTGTGTTCTGTCCCTCCCGGGCAATCCTTAATCCTCCACTAGTTTTTCCTCCAGCCTATTTCTTTATATAGAACACTTCTATGGGTCTAACTCTCTTTTAAGAAGTGGCAGATATAAACGATGCAATGCCATTATCACAATAAATTACATCATAACGAGCATTTCTGAGCATATTGTGGGTACTGTCAGTACATAGAAAACTGAGAAAGCACACTAATGTTTAGTTTAAAACAAAACTTGATTGTCTCTATATTGTTACTGGGTGGCTAAAGATCCATTCACACTAAGTATGTTAAGTACCTACTGATACTGAGTTATTTCAAAGGAAACCTCTATTAGGAATAAACACACCAATTATACACAAAGTCAAACAAACTAAAAAAATATCTATAAACACTCTCTCTGTACTATGATACTCACCTTTAGTCCCAGTCTTCGGTCAGGGTCCGTGTGTAGAGGCCTTAACTTAAAAATAATCTAAAATACACACTTACACAACTTGTGTCACGATATACAGTTTATGTTTGCCAACAAATTGAAACTGGCAATATTCACATAATACGGAGCAAATTAGTTTTTTAAGCAAAACAATTTTTTAGTTTGACATGACCTTTTAATACTATTTTTTGTCACTAGCCAAATTGTATGACACCCAGTCAGAAGTGTAGTTACAATGATGTTTGAGTCATTATCACAGTACTTATTATTTTTACAGACTCTATAAATGTCCAGCTGTTCAGTATTTAAAAGTAAGGGCGATATACTTGATATACACAAAGTGAAGAGGTGGTATTTATCCTGACTACTAATCATGATGTCTTCCTACGTATCAGAAAAATAAAATGTTGTGAAGTGTATTGTCCACCTTCAAGTACTGTGAAAATATATTTCAGCCTATTTGGCCACCTTGTCTCATACTCAAATAATAAAATACAAACACACATACACACACACACACACACACACAAACACACACACTTATTCCAAGGTTCGACTAATCCCTGCCTCACCTTCTTATCTCACTTTGCTGCGTGGCCACAACTCTTCTCGGATTTCGTCATTATCTTGGCAGTGTTTCTGTCCAGTTGAGGAATGTGGATCGTTTTCATTCTGCAGTTCAGATGTCTCTCCTTGTGTACCAGTGCAATAAAACAGCTTATCTACTGATGTGAAACCCAGATCTTCCGGCCAGAGGAGAAAATGTGGCTAAAGGCCCCCTGAGTAAGGCCACAAACCCCAGCACACCATGCATGGTCAAGTTCTACCAACACCGACTAATCCAGAACACATTTTTCAGGGATTAGAGCGATAAATGTATTGCTTTAATTGGTTTGGCGTCAATCCAGCATCATAAAGTTTGTTCAGTCTTTGCAGCATATACAAGAAAAACCTTGAAGGTCAAATGTCGCTCTCTTGATTGGATAACACTGTCTGAGTACACAGAAGAATCAGTCATGAAGGTCAGTGGCTGAGATAACTTGTTTACTTTTTGACAGGTTTATTTTTGTGTTGTAAAGTAAAGATTAATCTTTAGGATGCGAACAGTCATTCAGAATTTTGGGGGTTTTGTGGGAATTTGTGCCCATTCATTCTGTAGATTATGTTTGAAGTCAGACACTGATATTGGATGAGATTGTCTCGCTCTCAGTCTCCGTTCCATTTCATCCCAAAGTTGCTGTATGGGGTTGAGGTCAGGGCTCTATGTGGGTCAGTCAAGTTCTTCCACACTGAACTCCTCCAGGCATGACTTTATGGAGCTCGCTTTGTGGACTGGATCACAGTGATGCTGGAATAGAAATGTTCATCCACAGAGCTGGAAGTATGGCATTGTCCAAAGTGATGAAGCATTAATATTGCCCTGGAGGTAAGAGGCCTGTCCCAAACCCTGAAAAACTGGTGCCCCCCAATATTCCATATGGTGTATATATATACTGAATTCATTCATGGTACAACAAGGGCAAAATGGAGGTTTATTGGTGCTTTTAAATAATAAAGACATCTTTACCCTGGTTCCTGTTAGCACCACTCTAAAGGCACCCTCCTTGCACTTCCTGCACTATTTCACATCAGACTATAAACTTTGTATCAAAAACTGAACTATAATTGTTTTTCAAAAACTAATTTCATGAAATCAATCTCACAGACTATTACATTCATAATAAAATCACAGTAATATTAGTAATATGTAATCATATTATGACCATATAGTCATTTAAACACATTAAGAAGGAAAATTGTATCGTTAAATACTTTTTTTTAATGTTTGCTTTAATAAACACTTACAGGAGGATCCAGAAAATTATTGCCAGTTTATTCATCATGATTATTTTGGTAAATTTATCAGCAGCTCAGAAAAATATTATGTGGGACAACACTTGTGGTATTACTAGATAAAAATGATTGGTGGCATTTCCTCCTTTTGAGAGATTTGAATGCAAAGTTCCAGGAATATAGTTAATGTGATAGAGCCTGCCAAGAAAACTGAGGTGCTCATTTTCAACTCTTTCTGAAAAAATAAACATAATGTTGTGGCACGGCATCCAACCGGCCTTCTACTATAACTCAAATAAATTTAAGTGACACATTTCCAAGATTACTGAATGTAATTATCCACACTTTTACCTAAGAACTTTCATTCTAGCATCCTATCCTCCTACCTCTGTGCAAAGATGCATTTTCACATGGTTTATAAGTCACATTCTATCAGTGTAATTCACTTGTAAACAAATCTGCACTTTTCCTACCTACAGGCACTTCCTCATTGTTTCCCCCAGAGCCTTTGATCCCATCCAGGACGTCCTTCTCATAATGACCACTATTACCTGAGAACAATATAACATTTGTTTTTTAGGCAAGACGTCAATGACATTTTGTTTCCTGGCCTTGTGCTGCGTGGAGATATGCAGGACTTTCTCTTTTCTTGAATGTTTGACCTCTCTGTGTACTGATCTATGACCAGTTCCTCCTAAAAATATGGGAACCGTTTCAGAAACACCTGTTGGGCCAACAATGGTCCATAAATGACGAACATCCATCATCACTGTGTATATGTGCAGTGATGTAGTGGTGTCTGTATAGCTGGATACGCAAACCACGAACATTAGACCATTCAGACCATTTCCTCACATGCATTATAATTAAAGGATGGTCTGAATGCCTTGTGAATAAAAAATGGATTTTGTGTGTTAAATTGTATATAAAAATTCAACTGATATTGCGCTTTTGTTCATAAATGAATTGGGAGTATTAATGCAACCACTAAATTTCATTCATTACAAGACTGGACTCGTTTCTGGTCCACGTTGCATTACAGTATTCTATAAATGATACTAAAAATTAACCTTCTTAGAGATGAGTTCCTTTTATAATGTTAAAGGTACAAAATTTGTTAATTCAGTTTAAATAAAATTTACAATTTGTCATGTTAATGTCTTATTCACATCTTCATTGTGGAAATTCAATTGTTATATTTGAAAACATTCATTCCAACATTTTTTTTGCATGGTAGAACTGCCCATCCTGCGCATCACATATTTATATAATATCTACACATCACATATTTACACATTTTACAACTCATAAAGGACTTAATTGTAATTATGCTTAATTTGAATTCGTGAGAAATGCAATCTTTATTCATGGAAATTGAAGTTGCATGTTCAAATTCAAGTCATTCTCATAAAAGGATTTCTTCCAGAAAAATGAAAAACAAAACCATTAAGACCTGAAGCCTTACATGGCCTTACATTCAGGTTGGGGTGGCTGATTGGCCTAGTGGTTCTGCTGTTGGCCCTGCAATCAGAAGGTTGTGGGTTTAAGTCCCAACTGCTATCATTAAAGTTCCCTCATGGGTGGCCGTCCCTGCTTCACTTGGTGAACGGTTTAAATGCAGAGAATTGAGTTCACTAGGGCTGCCCCCAAATGGTCGACTAAACGTTAGTCGATGTGAAGAAGGCTTGATCAATACATTTTCATTAGTCGGTTAGTCGCCAAAAAATCACATGAAGTTACTCAATCAGGGGCTGTGCAGTCAGTGTATGACATCAAAGCAACACGAGAACAACACGATCTCAAAGGGCATTCACTTCCATATGACAGAAAATGCTAAAGCATGATATTAGCGCGTTCAAAACAAAACTGCCGCTACCAGGCAGTGGAAATGCGCCATATGATGACGTGTACACATTGGATGTTACTGATTGGTGGTTGCTGTCATTGCATCACTGTGTTTTTTCTCGGCAGTCGGCAGCGTGCTAATTCAAGCCTCATCTGGAGACAACTGTTTCGTTTTGTGGCAAACAAACACAAACCAAGTATAAGAAATAAAATCCCTCTGATTTTAATCCATTCTGACAACTGCAATTATACAAATTTTTTACCTCATATTTTTTGCCTCAGTTCCGCTCGAGCTGTGTCTCGGTCGCTGCACAACCAGCCGTAGTGGTAGGGTAGAGCCGAGCCGAGCCGATACTAGTCAGTGGAAAACCACCCACAAGAATAGTACCGGGTACCAGAAATGGAAAAGCAAAAAAAGCGAGCCGAGCCGGTACCAGGCAGTGGAAAAGCACCATTGGACTGTACCTTTCCTTGTATATCCGCAAGTTATTATATTAATATCATAAATGAACGATTATTCGACTAATCGCTAAAATGCAGGAGTGTTAGACGACTAGGAATATCTTTAGTCGAGGGCAACCCTAGAGTTCACGCTGTGTGCTGGGGTGTTTTCACACAGACCATACAGGGCCACTTTATTTTTTGTGGTTTTAACACATTTCTATTACTTATAATTAAATTTATATCAATAACATAAAGTGGTGCTATAGACTATAGTACAATATAAATGAATTAAATATTTTTTTCATTAAAAAATAATATTTTGGTCACGTTCGGGCGCATGAATCTTTTTTTTGCTTATCATTCCTCACCATAAAGATTGGAGTGCTTAAGGAAATGTTTGTTCCTGATTTTGAATACCAAGCCACTTAACACTTATGGTGCGTCTTCATGAATAGTGCATTCAATTTCATGCTTACTGGTGTGAAAGTAATCTACTTAGTACTGAAATCTTACTTTGTGGAGAGGGCTGCAGGATCATGGCCCCTTAAGAAACCTCTCAGAAATGTCCCTGAAGTCAAAGAAAGAATCGGAAGCTCGTAGAATCTCAGTTACGGGTCGAAGGTGAAGAGGTCACTGTGCTCGCTTGCGAGTGCAATCTGTATCGTTGTAACACTCCACCAGGTGTTCGCCATTTGAGCCTTGGAGAAAGCTAAATCCGTCCTGTCTTATCCAGCGTAGCTTAGCACAAGCCCCACAGCGGGGTTGATGAAGGAACCTGGTGCAGCTCACTTTCTTAAAGAGCCCATTCCTTCTAAAACAACTTAGTAAGTTTTAAATAAAAGAGTTGAGGCAAGTAAATATTGTTAGAATTTCAAAATTAGCCATTCGCTCCCCAGTCCGTAGGCTTCATCTACGAAAATTAAGCTTTTGAATTCTGTTTTTGAGTGGTGCTACTTAATGCAAGATATTCACTGAGAGATTAACAGATTTAACAATTTAGCTCTGCCCCTTTCATGTTAAATACAGGGAAGTCAATCAGAACAGAGCTCAGTTACATATATCCATTTCAAAGGCATGTTAACAAAAAAGGCAGTTTTATTCTAGGGGAAAAAAAGTTTAAAATAGTCATGAAATTACATGTTTTTGGCCATAAAAAATAAGACGGTAAAATAGTAAATATTGTTAAAATATCAGGCTGTGCCACTTAACCCCAATCCAGAGACTTCATCTATCTATTTCATGCTAAATACAGGGAAGACAATCAGAACAGAGTAAATTTCATGTATCATTCTAAAAGGCATCCTAACAATATAGCTTAATTGTTTAAAAGGGGAAAATGAGTTTGAAAATGGTTGTAAGTTAATAAAATTGTTGACCATCAAACAATATAAATGTCATAAGAGGGGTTCAGGGAAAGAAGTAAGACACCTGGAAGAACTGAGGATTTTGGTCCATTAAAAGAATCGTCCCATATTTTCAAGCCTAATGTCGTCCTACTGCATCTGTGGTGCATAGTTGCTTCAACCCTTGTTGTCGCTATACATGTGACTATAAGCGGCCGCAAAACATTGGGTGGGTGCTAAAGGACATGAATATTCACAAACAACAAAAGCTTTAAACCTGCAGCTGTGTGTTAGATTATGCTTTTTTGGGCTTGCGATAGATCCAGTATCTTACGAATCAGGATGTCTGCTCTCAGGAAGTCTGTTCTATTGAAATTGTAGTAGATTTATCAATCATGTTTAAGCTTTTCTTTGTTAACACATCACAGGGTCTTGTCAATTGCAAATCAACATTCACAGATGAATCATCTAGACTTTACACCTAATCAAAGGGTCTTTGTAGGAAGGGCCAAGACACTTCAAGCTGACAAGGCAGAACCAGCTCCTGCTAAAACAATTGATAACTGCCGTTGCTTCTCATTGCCTGTAAAAGTTTAGAAAATGCTTTGAAATACATCGCAAAGACCACAGCTGACATCCACACACTAAATGTGCCTGTGTAAATGGAAGCAGGAGTTGCTGTAGTTATTAACCTAACTAAAGAAAGTTTTTTTTGCATGAATGTTTGTACATCATATGCACATGCATATTCGAAATGATTGGACGAGAAATCTATGATGCGTCCCTTCTTTAAGTTATGTTAATGTGTGAGCACCTTTAGAGCTGTTTGTTCATAGCAATATCAGATTTTTCTTGTTGGGACTATGATATCGAAATATTACTTGTTTTTCAAGAAGCAGTTAAAGTACCCATGCTTATTGATCAAACATTGCAACTTAGCCTGAAAAATCAAGCTACCCTATTAATGTGCCCTTTTGAGAGTGCTGTTTGCTTGTCACAGTGGCTGCCCACTGTTGCTCAAGTTGAGTTTCATGAAGTCAAACTTTAACTTCAAGTCTGTGGTAATAGGCATATTCCTCTTATATGATAAAATATGTGTATCATTAATTCATTACTATCTTGCTATGATGTGCAAAAGTCTACCACCTGCAATATTTTGCAATGTACTTATCAGGTGCTATAATATCATTATGTCTTACCATGTGAAGTATCATATGAAGTTTTCTAAAGGAGTGCTAATAATTTCATGGCATGCAATAACCCGTTATGTGCAAAATAATTGTGAAAATCGCTACTTCAAACGTAATAATACATTATATTACGTACATACTACCAATCTACACTGCATGCAATTACGTGCTTTTTGTCATTTTTTTAGTAGACATTATCTTTTGTTACTGTACTCCTCTCTGTGCCTCTTTGTATCCTCCAGAATCAGCAAAGTTTTGTGATTCTGATTGTGATATGTTTGAAAAACACTTTTCCGTTGAAGCTGAATTTTTGTTGTTGAAAAAAGAGATTTAGTAGCGGAAAGTGGCCCCAGATCCGAGCAGAACGAGAACCTTTAAAGGCAGCATGTTTTGGATAAATGCACAAAAGTGCTTGGTCTTTTTCGAAGACCCCTGGGTGGCCAGTTCCTTGCTTATGTCCCTCTTGCTCTATGCCCAGTGTAATCTGATTGGCATGTCATGGGAAGTAAAGATGTGACTGGGGTTTTAAATAGGAAAGAATGACTGTCCTTTTGCATGGGGCCATACTACCAAAAGGTGAGTCAACAGGTGGACAACGTGGAATGTGACCAAAGGAATAGAATGATGATCAAAGGAGTGCCCCCTTAAATCTTTTGAGTGTGCAGTGACGATCCTGCTTGAGCGCCTCCAGGCCTTCTATTACCACCGAGCTGGCCCCACATGGTCTGCAGCTGAGGGAGACCACAGTGAGACAGAGAAGGAGAGATTTGTATCTCAGCACCTGCCTTTGTACCCAAAGCCCCCTGATGTCTTTGCTGTCCTCTTGCCACAAAAAAGCCATTGACTTCTGTCGAGGAAGGAAGAAACAGTATGGCCCCAGGAGGGATGGGGGGTTTTGTTTCTCCCAGAGACTCCCAAAGCCATGGACGGTTTTAGATGCATCAGACCACTCATTCAGTTGGCATCCAGAAAGGGCACAGATGTCTTTTAGCTTGGCACAACTAAGAGTGAATGCTGCAATGCAATGGCAGAGAATGGCAAGTCTTTAAAAAAAAATGTTTCATGGAGAAAAAGCAAAGCAAGGCAGCATCAACAGCATCAGGCAGCAAAAAGAAGGACGTTTGCAGTTTACCTGAAACTCACAGTGTGCAGAATAAATTAATGCACTGATATGAAATGTGCAGACTCATTGGTATTTCACTCAGTTTGAAAAATCGAGGTCAGCCAAAATAAAAATAAATCAGCGATTCCAAACCTGGTCCATCCGCATTTAGTGTATTGTTTTCCATTTTGTCCGTTTTTGTGTACATGTGTACAATTAGTCTTTTTTACACAAAAGTGTTGCTGTACTGGAGTTACATGGTTTTATTCTGAAAGCAAAACCTGTGAGAGCAATGTCTGTTTTTTTTGTTTGGAGTCTGCTTTTGGCACAAGTGAGCTACATTGTTTTAAAGTGCCCCTCTTTTTGTGCTCCTGGAAAGAAAAAACAAAAAAACTTCACCTTCTGAATGTATGGACTGCTAAAAGATCTGTCATTGGGAGAAAAGTAGTGGAACGCCTGACTATTACACCAACAGAGACTTTAATGACATTGCATTTAAAGACATTAATATGGAGGTGGTCTCACTTTGCAGCTATAACATTTTCCACTTAGTTTCTGTGGGAATTTGTGCCCATTAATCCTGTTGCACATTTATTAGGTTGGGCACTGGTGTAGGATGGGAAGGTCTGGCTCACCATCTCCATTCCAGTTCATCCCAAAGGTTTTGAATAGCGTTGAAGTCAGGACTCCAGTCCAGTTCATCCACACCGGACTCATATACCCATATTTGTAATGGATGGGGTCAGTGTTTGAAGTGGGCCGGAACGCTGGGGAACGCAGTTCCAGAACTTCTGTATTTTCTGAGAATTTGTCGGAAAATTAGAGTTCCTGCACTTATTTTTCCCACTTCAAGCGCTGGATGAGGTCATGCTGAAATAGAAAAGGTTCTTCCCCAAACTGTGTTCAAAAAGTTGGAAGCATGACATTGTCCAATTTAGTTAAGTCAGAAGTGTGCTTAATTGGACCAAATTCATCAAAGAACAGTAACTCTGGACAGTAATACCTGAGATTTCAACATTCAGCATGGGTTGATGAACACCACTGTAGAAATATCTTATTAAGTGTTGTGTCCTGTCCAATTAAATCTATGTTGCCACTCACATTTAGCCTGGTTTCTCATGGATATCCCCAAAGGATGTCGTTATGAGATCTTAAGTTTTAAGTCTAGTAGGAACTCCTTGTCCTGAATGGCTGTATGGTTGATGGTCCTTCTAATTAACAGAGTCAGAGAGAATATTTTTTGTCCCTCTAAGCACCCATTCACAGCTGCAGGAATGTGAATTTTAACAAATACTACAAACCATGACCTGACATAAAAATCAATGATCCCACCTTTAAGAACTAGATACAGCCTGCAGCATCAAGTACACAACAATTAGGAAGTGACCTCAGCCTGATTTGTGTCACTATTTTATAGTTTATACAGACATACAGTGGAAAATCTCCTCAAAACCCCTGATAAATTAAAGAATGCGGTCTGAGAGGGATATATGGCCATGGATATATGGAGGAACAAGAGGGACTTTAAATACAGGTAAAGTTACTAGTCACTTAGAAGGCCAGAGTGAATAGGAAGTATTCAATATTCCCACAATATTCCTTACTAATACACAAGATGTAAAAAGGCAATTCAGTAGTTTATTATTGAACACTTTCTCAATCTCATTTGCAATCACTTTAAAAGTTGGCATCACATCATATATATATATATATATAGGTATATATGAAACATGTTCAAATCTTCAGTGTAAGTCAGAAAACAAACATTTCCCATGTGCCCCAGTAATCTTCAACAATGGATTTCAACACTGAATTCCAAAATACTCAAATATCAGTACAAATAACTGAGAGAACAGAATAGTGTCTTCTATGTTGAAACAGACAAACAATAATACATTAAACATGCACAAAAACACAAAATACTTGTTTAAAAAAATAGATAATAATAATAATAATAATAATAATGTGCGCCTTGATACATTGTTTCTGTTTTGGTCTTACTTGCCCTTTCTCTGCCAGGTGTCCGCTAGCAGTGAGATTAGAATACGGGCCAAATACTCACAATAAATTCACATTCAGTGCATCTGAGACCCAAAGAGAGCAAAACATGAACACAGGTCATGCGTTCCTATCACACCAGGACAAACAAATCAGCCCCTTCCCCTAAAGAACCCATTATCATTGGAAGAGGTGTACAAAAAACAGGATAAAAGGTTTTAATGCTTAGTAACACAACCTAGGTTCATGGAGATGTTAATGCTAAGCTGTTCATGCTAAGCTGGAACTAGCGAGACCATGCTTGTTGCTGTTTGTACTTTTTTGAAAAATTGCTGGTTGTGCAGTCTCTTATCTTAGCACTATTAGAGGTGTTACGGATTAACAGTGTACATCACATTACTATTGACCTAGAATGCATAAGTACATATTTTTTACATTTATTCTCTCACCATTAGAAATATGTGCGTGGTTGGAATATTTTAGTGCCAGTTTCCTAACTGTCATTTGTTCTCAGCAGAGAGAAGAAGCAGTGCTTCACCTTTCATCTCTGCATCACTACGTCGTCCTTGAGAGCCGGGTACAGAGACGACACTAAAACTCAGAACAGCCTAGTAAGGTGTTCATCATTTCTTAGTATTGCGTGTGAGTGTGTGTGTGTGAGAGTGTCCTATGTTGTAAATAGTAGAACAAAAATGTCTCTGCGCTATAAATATAGCTGCACCGAGGTAACGGAAGAATGGGCACATGCTGACTAGTGTGTGTATGCGTGTGTGTGTGTTCTGACTTGGCGATGCCTCCTACAGATAAAGGCCATGCATTCTTAACCTCTCCGGCACGCTGCAGGATGACTTAGCTGGGTTTCTATTGATAGCTTTTGAATGCAGTTCCTCTTTACAACGCAGTCATGCAAAAAAAAAAAAAAAAAAAAAAACCCAAAAACTGCAATGTCACCTATTGTTCGTTTTTCCCGCTTGGAAATAAAGTCTCACTTCTATTATGGAGCCCCCAAAAAGGAAACAAAAACAACAACAATGAAGTGCTATGGGCTCTGAAAAGAGGCTGAGAGGTGGTCAGTTGACTGCTGCCCCTGGTTGGCTTTAGTTTTGTTGGCTATTTGACTGGATGAGAACTCGTTATGTTCATGCTCGGTGCTGCTGGCTGGGGCTTGGCTGGTGCTTTGGCCCGCCCTAGTTGGGCTGGGACAGACCCAGAGCAGCCGTAACACACACCAGGAGGAGAGCTACGCTGGTCAGAACCACCGCGGTTCCGGACCGGTACACCACACGCGTCCCACGTTGCTGCACTGGCCTGTACGTCTTCACCATTGCGCTACTGTCATGGAACTTCAAGGAGGAGAATGCTGACAACTGTGCAAAGGGACAGACAGACACATATTCTGTGTTAGACTATATGCTCATGCTGTTTTATTACATGCATGGAAGCTTGACCTGTTATTATATAATGTTATTATGAAATACACTGTCCTTCACATGTTTGGAAATATAATATTTAAATTATTTTTGTGGTCTACTATAATAATTCCATTTATTTGATACATTTAACAGCAATGATCACTGACATCAATATTTATGTAAACAACAAGTCTTTATCCAACAATTATCAGTTGTCTTAACATTTTCTAAGACGAAATGATATCTAAATTAACCAAACTTGTTGACAACCATTTGTTAGCCTTTATGAATTTTTAGTTAGGTGTAAATATTTACACTTGGCCATGAAGCCTCATGAATTATTATTAATATGACAAACGTTTGAATGGTTATCTATGTTTTGCAGTGTGGAATGGGGCAAAGAGTTTTCCTCCTTCAGGAGCATCCTCACCTGTTCTCTGCTGAGTGGGATGGGATTTTCAAACACGGTCCAAACCACAGCTTCAGTGCAGGGAGGGGTGGTCAAAGAGCCCTCGTAACGGTAGTACTTGGTCATGTTTTGCTCAGAGAGTATGAGGTTGCCCAGGGAGATACCACTAACAGTTGTGTTTGCATCTAGAATGAAAGGTTGGAAAAATCTTTGCATTTCAATCTATGCTCTGTACACCATAATACAAAACAAAAACACTGAATATTACTCACTTGTACTTTCCACATTTCTCAGAGCTCTAATGAATCCATCATACTTTTTGTTTGAACTCTTCGATTCCTGTAATGAGAAACGAAAGTGCATTGATTTCAGGAACATCAGCCAGCTTAGGTAATTCACTGAGTAATACTGAGCGATTCTGTTTGTGTGGCAGCTGAATATTTTATTATGCTGTCGGTGAACTATCTTAGCACATTATCTTTAAACGAAAAGCTAAATGATCAGTGATACCTCATAGAAGAATCCCAGCACTGCTACTCCACTTGGGTCCTTCAGTGCTTCTTCCAAAGAGCTGAAATCATTCCTCATGTGCACAATATGCAGCTGATGAGAAATTGAGATATTGCTATTAAAGGCGTAACAATACATCGAAACATTCAGAGATTGCAAAAATATTGAATCGTCTCATGTTATTCACCCACTAATGATACATGTTTTTTTGCAGCAGCACAATATCTCTGCCATTACTAATCTGTCTACAAATGGTTGTTTAATAGAACGATGGAAAATAGCTTTAATATATCCCAATCAGCCACGAGGTGAAGTGAATAGCATCTTATCTCATTACAATAGCATCTATCAAGGGATGGGATATACTAGTCACCAAGTGAGCAGTTTGTCTTTGAAGCTGATGTGATGTACACTTTACTTATAACTTAAAAATAAGCTTTATTAAAATAAATGTTGTCACTTGTTTAAGTTCTGCGCTTTATTTTTAGATCTGTGTCTCAAACTTTGCACATTTAACTGCTTGTTGTACTTGTATAACTGTGCATGTGAAAGATAAATGAATCTTATACGTCTTATATGCGAGCATGAGTATCTGAGATATTTTGACAGGGGTGATGGCTAGATGAATGGGTCTGAGCATCTCCAAAACAAAAGGTTGTCATCCAAAACAAAGGACCAACACAATATAAGGCTTTAATGTAATGGCTGATTGGTATGTCTTATTATGGCATTAAATATTTAACAGCCACTTATTTTAGCTCCTTCATCATGAAATGTTCTCGTAATGCAAAAAAACCCCAGTGCAATATGAATGTCACATAACATGTTTGGTGTTCAATAATGTTTACTATGTCTTATTATTTATTTTTTTATTATTTATTTATGTCATCCATGCTGCAAGTTCTTGGTCATATATCTCCTCATACACTGGTCTGTTTCGGTAAAGCAGATTCATTCACTTGAATATCATGTTTTTTTGCTTTATATATTTTGTATTTAGTTACAAGAGATAAGCATCTACAGAGCTGCAAATCTGATCTACTTGCACTGTGCATTCCTATTGTATTGTATTCTATTGTATTCTATTGTATTCTATTATATTATATTACTATTAGCATCCTTAATGGCTTTATTGTACTTTATATATATTGTGAAGTGACATACTCAATAATATATAACCACAAATACGTGTATATAATGTATAACGCAATCAATTTAACATTTCCATTTTGGCTCCCCTGCTAGATCAGACCACTCCTCAGTCCACTGGAACAGCTGTGGTAAATAAGAAGATATGTGATACCTCCATAGGGTACTGCTCTCCATCGACGGTATGTTCGGACCCGGGACCGGCATCTTCTCCCCAGTGGAGATGGAACTGCACAGCTTTGTAGGCACTTATTAGATTCCCCCCGCTCACTGTGGCCGCGTGAGGCACTGTCACCTTCACTGCAGAAGAGACAAAGCACAGAGCTGAATGTGCACATACTGAATATTGATTACAGCGTCATTCATCGATGTCCTGATCTGATCTGAGAGAAATCTTGGTGTATAATTCCTACACCACAGAATTACTGATGCTATATTTTTCCTTGTATATTTCATGTATCCGATGCGAACCATTTGTTATGTTTGTATAGTTATATTTTGCAAATAAGGATTTTTTTATGTGCCAATATTCTTATTTGCCTTGAGTTAAACAGGCCGATTTGTCTCTACCTCTCAAACACTTCTTATGATTTAAGTGTGAATAGATTGCCTGTCCTATGGGACTGTAATTGCGATTACTTTGACCTACATCTGCAAGGGTAACTTCTGGGTCCTGTTTCACAGTGTGCCTTGTCTGCATCGCAACCAGCTGATCCCTGCTTCTTGCATGTGGTTTTCTCTGTTGCAACACTGCTGAGGGTGTGCTATATCCCTGCAAAGCTTTTAGTCATCTGTATAGTCCTGGTCTTGAAGGAACCTCTCCAGTCTGCTGAATATAGCTGTGAAGGGCCTTGCAGTTTTGTGCCCTTGCCTGTGGGCAACTAAAGATCCAGAAGTGCTGTACCTTTTTAATCTTTCAGGACACTAAAGCTTTGTAGACATAATGCAAATGTCCTATGGAAATGTTTGGGCACCTTTAGAGAGAAGACATCCAGAAACGTAAGAGACCACTGCAAATTATTTTTCAATCAGCATCTCAATGTAAATGACAACTATTCCATGCCAGTGTCTGTTAAATTCCTACACAAGCACTTCATTCTGCCTAATGAGGTATGGATTAGTGATCACCTGAATGAGGAAAAGTATAAAAACACTGCTGTAATCAACACTGTTCTCTTATAATAAGACCAGTTGGATGGAAGTTCATCAAAGGTCATTATTGCTTTTTTGTTGGAGAGTGAACAGGAGAAACTAAGTGGTCTCAGAGTTTTATCCTGTTCATTTTTTATTTGGAAAATAGAATATTTACAAGGAATGGTTTCCTGCAATTCAAAGTATTAAAATTAAGGCTGGTCTGAAAAGCTCGATATCAAAGTATTTTTTTCATTAAATTGGTATCTGGAGTTTTTGGATAGTTCTTTTCTTTGGCTATCTCACTTGCAAGTGTGACTTTTAATTGGAAAGATGTAAGCAGGATTTTTAAAATTTACATCAGCAATGGAACAGAAACTCAACTCTTCAGCCAGCTAAATTGCCATTGGAATTCAGTCCAGTCCATGTGCATAATGTTATAAGTAAAATGTGGCACCGTTTAAGTTATCATATTATTTTCTGAAAATCTCATCTCTTCTCAATATAACCACGGCCTTCACTGCCCTTAAAGACTGAAGTAAATCTGAGGTAAAAAATTCGAAAAAGAAGAAAAAACAGAAGATTATCAAATCATAAACAAAAGTTCTGCCAGTGGCGGCTGCTCTAAGACTACAAGGGAAGCTCTCCTTACTCTAATATGTCAGAAAATAAATGCTCAA
This sequence comes from Ladigesia roloffi, assembly GCA_037577295.1. Classification (NCBI taxonomy): domain Eukaryota; kingdom Metazoa; phylum Chordata; class Actinopteri; order Characiformes; family Alestidae; genus Ladigesia; species Ladigesia roloffi. The sequence goes on along the minus strand of JBBKCR010140318.1, from coordinate 1,660 downwards.
ATATGCCATATTTATATTGCTTTTAGATGGAGTTCAACTTCATGACTAGCTCATTCAGAAAAAGGTGTTTAATTTAGATTGTTTGACTTGACTTTCTTTTCATACATTTCTGTGCAGCACTGAGCATCAAACCCCCTGAAGCGCAGCTTTACTGGAACTGTATGGGCGCTCGCAGAGGGGCGTGACTTACTGCAGAAAAGCTGGACAGTGATTGGACAAATGCACTAAAATCGTCATTTCCAGGGAAGCTCAGCTTCTCTGGGAGTGAATTAGCAGGGGGCGGGCCAGGATGCTAGGCTGATGCATGATGATTGGAGGTGCTGTCTAAAGGTTGGAAACACTTCTTGATTGACAGAATGTTTTAGTTTGGAGATTCACGCTCGGTCCCAGCAGATCTGCGACAGCAGTCATGAAGTAACCTGCTGCACGCAGCATGTTTTTTGCTTGTGATATTCACCATTTCCATTTGTACATATAATTCTATAAATAAAAACGTAACTACAGTGTACTTGAGTTTGCTCCTTGTTTCATATCATTAACTGAGCTCTTGGAATGGGAAACTAGCGAGCTAGCAAGCTGTGCATAATATTGTTAAAATTAATGTTATTGTAATGGTTATTTTGGCAAAGCTCCCAGGACTCCTGGAACTGTAGTGTTTGTTAATTTGGAACTTTACCTTTTCTACCAAATTCCAGAGCTTTATGGCAACCCTAGACAAACAAACCTAATCACAACAAACCTGACCCCAGGCACATCTCCAACAGTAGGGTCAATTATCTGGTATAAACAGATTCAAAACATAGTAAAGAATTCTATAAGATTGATAAACAAATGGGACCTGCTAAAATGATCTCTTACTAAACTGAAGTACTTGTGTGGGCAATTATTTGTATGAAAAACAAAACAGGCCACATAAATAAGGATAAAGAATAATGTATTACATAACTACTATTGCTTGTTTGCAAGTGGCACAGTAGGAGATGAACAAGACAGCAGGCTTGCCCTCAGAGTGAAGCAGTTTCATTCTCATCTTACTCTTAAACGGTGCAAACAGGCATTTGCCCTTTAAACAAAATGCAAACAGTTCCAGCATTCTGGCAGACGTCCTTATCCAGAGTGACTTACAATCATTAATTACAGTAACAGTCCCCCTAGAGCAACTGAGGGTTAAGTGTCTTTCTCCAGGACACAACAGGAAAAGTGGGAGTTTGAACCTGTAACTTTTTGGCCAACAGGCAAGTGTTTTATCCTACAAACAAATCTGAAGTGTGATTTAAAGATATCAAGGGAAATCCAAGAATACCGGATCATGCTTGTAAAACCTGACCACTCAACCTGATACACTGACAGGGGAGGTGGGCATGCCGTTTCCAGCAACAGCAGTTCATTGGAGGCACAGAAAGGACTTCCTTATTCTTTAATGAATTAGCATGACTGAAAATTATCTCAAAACAAAGCAGTACATTTTTACCAGATTCAAAGCAGAAATAAATGTGTCCTCTGCTGCTTACAAACAGCTGACAGTATGGAACACACTGACACTTGCACTAGAGGCTCAATGCTTGCTTTATTTACAGTGGGGAAAAAAAGTATTTAGTCAGCCATCGATTGTGCAAGTTCTCCCACTTAAAATGATGGCAGAGGTCAGTAATTTTCATCA